>CAUYRT010019707.1:0-16696 GCA_963574885.1 Lepilemur ruficaudatus
AAATGCAGGGTATCAGTCCCACACCATACCTACAGAACCAGAACTTAAATTTTAACAAGATGACCAGGATTCAAATGCACATTCAGGTTTCAGGAACAGTGATGTAAAACACTGTTGGCAGTGCCCAGCGTTTCCAGTAAAGCAATGCAAAAAATGCCTTGTCTACCTTTATTCGTGGTCCTTGTAAGATCACGAATCTTATGTTAAGCTTCTTGTTTTGTAAAGAACCTCGGATATTTTTTTTCTCCTCAACCTGCTCTTTGCCGAGAAACCAACACAGTGACCTGTGTTCGGTGGGCGAAAACACAGCTTGCGGACTTCTTATTGGAGCTTATTTTTTATTCATGTTCTGACTTCCAATGAGAGGTCTGCAAACATTTAAGTTATGCGCTACACAAGCAAAAAACTTTTTGGAAAAATTCTCTTTTTTGTTTTTTTGACAGCAATTTTGATGTTTTGTGGTTGCCTTGTGACTGCTGTTTCAAAAAGAGATATTAAAATCCTGAAAATTTAATTACACAGTGCCACAGGTAAACTGATGCTAAGATTTTCCTCATATCTGCCAGATATCTGGTGTGGCAATTTTTTTTTTTGTCAGAATCAACTTTTTAATTATTTTTTTTACTTTATTTTTAAAATTTACTTTATTATTTTTTTATTTCAGAGTATTATGGGGTACAAACGCTTTGGTTACATAAATTGTCTCTGCATCGCCAAGAGCTACAAGCGTGCCAGTTCCCCAGACAGCACGCACTGCACCTGTTAGGTGTGAATTTACCCAGCCCCTCCCCACTCCCACCTGCCCAACATCCTATGAATGTTACTTTCCATATGTGCACATTAGTACCAATTTAATGGTGAGTACATGTGGTATTTGTTTTTCCATTCTTGTGATACTTCTCTTGGAAGAATGGGCTCCAGCTTCATTCAGGATAATACAATAGGCAGTTCATCATTTGTTTTTTTTATGGCTGAGTAATACTCCCTGGTATACATATACCACATTTTGTTAATCCACTCATGTATTGGATGGGCACTTGAGTTGTTTCCACATCTTGGCACTTGTGAATTGTGCTGGTGGTGCAGCAATTTTGGATTTGCCTTGAGAACTGAGTTCAAATCCTAGCTTCCTCACACAGTTACTGTAGAATAATTTAATCTAAATTTCTTCAACCTTAAAATGGGTGTAATACTACTCTCTGAATTTCTTTCTTTCTTCCTCTCTTTGAAAAATCATGAGTTTGGACAAATAGCTCTGATTTCAGTACACCTTGTAGAGTAATTAGGAGCCCAAATCTTACCAAAACAAAACAAAAAAAACAAAACAAACCCTTCACAATTCTCCTGGAGTATGCTCCCTTGTTTAACAAGTTAAGAAACCCAGCTTTGCTGGACTACTGGTTTGTTCCTGGTGGTCTTTGGCTGTTGCGATTTATCACCAGTCAATTCCCCTAGGCTAGGAGCAGTCACTGTTGTGATTTCATTAAACATAAGTTAGTTTTGCCACTTCTTAAACTACATATAAATGCATTTATACAGTATGTTCTTTTTTATTCTAGGCTGCTTTCCTTCAACATAATGTTTTTGAGATTCATGTTTCATTTATGTTGTTGTATGTATCGGTAGTCCATTGCTGAGTAGTTTTCCATTGTATGAATATACCACAATTTCATTTATGCATTTTCCTATGCTAGATGTTTTTCTTGTTTCCAGAGTTTGCTTATTATGAATATAGCTGCCATAACATTGTTGTATAAGTCTTTTTGTAGACATACATTTCCATTTCTCTTGGGTAAATACCAGAATGAAATTTCTGGGTCATAGGATAGATGAAGGCATTGCTTTGTGAGAAACTGCCAGACAGTTCTCCAAAGTGGTTGTACACTCACCAGAAAAAAATGAGAGTTCCAACTGCTTCATATTCTCACCTGACAATTTAATATTGTCAGTGTTTTTGGTTTGAGCCATCCAAAAGTTTTGAACCAAGACTTTTCTCATATATATGCCTTGTGAATATTTTACCCTACTCTGTGACTTACCTTTTAATTTTTTAATAGTATCTTCTGATGAACAGAAAATTATAATGAAATCCAGTTTATCACTATTTTTACTTTAATGGTTAGCACTTTTTTTTTTGTCTTAAATCTTTTCCTACCTCAAGGTTGTGGAGAGTTTTTGCTGGTTTTATTTTCTAGGAATTAAATAATTTTAGCTCTTATATCTTGATCTGTGATCATGTCAAATTCATTTTTGTGTTTGCAGTGAAGTAGGGGTCAAAGTTCATTTTTTTCCTACAAAGCTATACAGTTGTTCCATCACTGTTAGCTGAAAAAAAAACATCGTTTCTTCCATTGAAATAACTCAGCATCTTGATGAGAAATCAGTTGACTATGCTGTTTTTGGCACTAGAGTAGGAACTCAGTAAACATCTGTGGATTGAGTAAATGAATGGACAAAGTTTATCCCAAGAATACTAAGATGGCTGAACATAAATAGATTTTCCTAATGTAATTCACAGATGTAAAGATTAAAGGAAAAAATATGACCATCTCAATACATGCAGGTAATCAATAGAAAAAATACAATACCTGTTCATGATCAAAACCTTTAGTAAATTCCATGAAAACAAAACAAACCCAAATAAGCTAAAGATTTGATTGGCAACATTTGTTGATTCCTGTGGAGTAAATACTTTGACCATAGATGACCTTCAACCTACTAACTGGTGAGTTGAACTGATATGCAGAATTCCTGGGATTTTGACAACAGGTTCTCCAGAGCTTGTAGGATCTGAGAGTTTAGTATATCACTGGGTCTCATAGACCATTGAAAGGACTTTAGCTTGTACTTAGAGTGAGCAATGAAATTATTGAATACACTTTTAAGTAAGGTGTAATAGTTGAAAGAATACAAGTGAATGGTGAAGAGAGACTCAAGTATATTTATGTACTATATCACCAAAATTAGAGTCTCAAAGTAGGACATTCTCCCAAATAACCACTATGCAACCCTCAAAATTAGGAAATATGTTACTACCATCTTTAGACCTCATTCACATTTTGCCATTTGTCCACATAATATCCCTAATAGCAAAAGAATCCAGTTTAGAATCATGCATTGCATTTCACTGTCATGCTTCCTCAGTCTGTTTGAATCTGGAAGAGTTCCTCAGTTTTCCTAGACTTTCATTATCCTGACACTTCGGAAGATTTATAGCATAATTATTTTATAGAATATCCTTCCATTTGGATTTGTCTTACGTTTTTTTCAAAATTAGATTCAGGTTATACATCTTTGGCAGGAATATCACAGAAGCGATGCTTCCTATTAGATGGTACGTGATTTTGCATATTGCATTCTATCAGGTGGCCCATGATTTTGATTTGTTCCATTATTGGCCGTGCTAACTTTGAGTACTTAAGTAAGGTAGTGCCTGCCAATCTTCTCCACCTTAAAGTTACTGTCTTTCTCTTTGCAATAAATAAATACTAACTGGAGAGGTGTTTTGAGACTATGTGACTACCCTGTTGCTCATCAGACTTTCATTTTATACATTTATTTACATCACCAGGGACACATGGTCCTGTTTTATTCAGTAGGCTACTTTTTTCCTTGAACCAGATGTGGCCAGGGGAGTCCCTTCAAGATGGTGTCTGTGTCTTTTTGGATATGTTCCTATCGTTTTTTGATTTCTTCCTTAGTTTGTTGCATAGCAACATGTTCCAGACTTATTACATTCTTTTCTGTTCCATTTTACTGGATGTCATCATTTTACTAAGGAACTCTGTTTGTTTTTTTAAGTGGAAAATGGCATTTACAAACCAAGATCTGGGCACTAAGTGTGCTCATTACTATTGAGTGTCACCTCTCCCAGAACTAGGATGTGTGTGTGTTTGTGAGACATATATATGATGTTTCTATATGGATGAGCATATATGCATATGGACATACAACCATTTACATGTATCTGTAGTACTATATATGCATTGAAAACCATGACTTTGCACAGATATTCCTCGTTCTACCCCACCACCATAGGGTCCATTCTAGTTTTCTCCTTTTTCCTCTTTGTAACACTGCTCTCCCACAGTGAGAATGCTGGTCCTTAGTACTCTTGTGGTATTTATCTACTTGCTCAATCCCCCTCAGTGTGACTAATCTTCTGTTGGTGTCCTTTGCGCTTCCACTCCCTCCACTTACTGTTGACACTCTCCCCATCTGCTTAGGACTCTATTATGGCCTGAATGTGTCCCCCCAGAATTCATATGTTGAAGACCTAACCCCCAATGTGATGGTGTTAGGAGGTAGGGCCTGTGGGAGGTGATTAGATGAGGTAGTGAGGGTGGGGCCCCTGTGATAACAGTAGCGTCCTTATAAGAAGAAGAGACATCAGAACTTCCTCTCTCTGCCACGTCTGTTGTTCCAGCCGCCCAGTTTATGGTATTTTGTTATAGCAGCCCAAGCTGCTACAGAAGCCCGAGACGCTCTGCGACCACATGCCGAGCTTCCCCCATGTCCCACTCAGATTTCCTCCTCACCTGTCTTAGGATCTGACACCCGTGCTGGCTGGTAGTCCTGGTGGATGCCCTCCACACCCTGCTTGATTTCTCACATCCATGCCAGGCCACTGTGGTTCCCTATGTTTGCATTGATGCTTACCTTGCTTGGCTCTATGTAAATGACTGAATGTTTGGGAAGGGAAAGAAGAGTGGTAAGCCAGAGTTGGGGTAGTAGCAGGGACTTAGGAACCCAGCGATATCCCTTGAGGCCCTTGCAAGTGTCAGCTCTACATAGTCCAGTTTGAAAATCATTGAGGTAGCAAAATAGACATTGTGTAGCTTTAGAGAAGTGGTCAGCAAAGTATAGCCCATCAGTCAAATCCAGCCCACAGCCTGTTTTGATATAACCTGTGAGTTAAGAATGGATTTTACTTTTTTTAAGTGTTTCAAAAAAATACAAAGTAGAATATGTAACAGAGACCATACATGGCCCACAAAGCCTAAACTATTTACTATCTGGGCTTTTATGGAAAAGGTTTGCTGACTCCTGCTTTAGAGGATCATTATTTTTTAAACATTTCTTGAAACTGGGCTTCTGACTCAGAGTTTGAGGCTGTTGTCCCTGCAAAAAATTCAAAGTGCTTGATATTCTGCATTGTCAGTTAAATGCAGATCTATATGCTTTGAAAAAGAACTAGCCAGAAAGTAATTATAAGATTTTATAAGGCAAATTAAGAGGCCTAGCTGGTAGTGGTCGTTCACGCCTGTGATCCCAGTACTTTAGGAGGCTGAAGTGGGAGGATTGCTTGAGGCCAGAAGTTCAAGACAAGCCTGGGCAACATAGTAAGCCCCCTATCTCTAGGAAAAAAAAAATTTTTTTTAAAAACTAGCCAGGCCTGGTGGTGCATTCCTGTAGTCCTAGCTACTAGGGAGGCTGAAGCAGGGGGATCAGTTGAGCCCAGGAGTTTGAGGCTACAGTGAGCTATGATGGCGCCACTGTACTCCAGCCTGGGCGACAGAGTGAGATCCTGTCTCTTAAAAAAAAAAGAAGCCTAACCTGAACACATGATCTGCCCTGTGTTTAGATGACCCTCAAACAGATAGCCTGATGTCTACAGTTAGGTGACACCATGTGGATGGCCTGCCGTCTGTACTTAAGAGGGAGCTGTAGTACTTTGTACCTCTGGTACAATGTTTATCATATCTCAGTTTCAGGGGAGAGTTGTTTCTATGTGTGCCTTCATCCCCTCTATCCTTTTGACAGCTTATGGACAGGGACTGTGTTTTACCCTTTATTGCTACACTGAGTAATTTGTGTTACAGTGAATCGGAGTAGTATTCATATATGACTATATTGTTTTCTTCATTATTTCTTTTTGTTCATAAAATTGACAAAGTTTTTCTCTTGTATCTTTTGTTTCACTTAATCCTGGTCTCTTTATCAAAATCCTGTTTATCCAACAGTGATCTAGCACCTCTTGTATTTTCCTGGATTGAGCTTGAGCCCATTATCCGAAGTGAGGTATCATAAGATCAGAAGAATAGGCTCCACATGTACTCGCCATCAAATTGGCACTAACTGATAAACACTATGGTGGTCACACAGTAGTAATATTCTCCAGGGATTAGGGGGATGAGGGGGATAAACTCACAACTAAAGGACACTGGTAAGCATTGTAGAGGGGAAGGGCATGCCTCTAACCCTCGCTTGGGTGAGGTAAAGACACAAAATGTAACCAAAATGTTTGTGCCCTCGTAATACCCTGAATTAAAAAAAAAAATCCTGTTTATCAAGTAATAGTACTTTGCTCTGATTTACTGTAAGATAAAGTATGATCGTAGTGCTGATCTCAGAAGCAAGAATAAAAAATATGTCCCAGGACTTGCATGTTACGGTGACAATGAAGAGTACTGTCTGACCTGATCTAAATCTAGTGTAGATTTGTTTCTTTTATGATCCACTTGCTGCTATTTTTCTGAGGCATTGACTTTAGAGCCCCTATTGAAGAGGAACAGAGAGATCCTTGGCCATTTTTGTTTCTTCCATCATGTGTTTTTCATTATGAGAAATAATTTACTTGGGTTTTGTTTTTAATTACCAGAGAAGCAAAAGAAGAAGGTATGCCCATGGATATTTCCATAACGCCGTCCTCACTCCACATGAAGACTCCTGAAGGCTGCACAGAGATCTGGCTTCCAGCAGAGGTCAGGCTTTTGCCTTCTTCTTGCCGTGGGCTGCAGTTTGTTGCTGGAGATGGACTGCACCTGCGGCTGCAGGTGCGGGCAGAATCAAGCCCAAGTGAGTAATACTAGCAGTTTTGTTTCTACATTTATTTTTCATTATAAATCAAAGGTGATATTTCTTTTGATAAGTTGAACTTTTCCCACGTGAAAGAACTATTATCTGCACCATGGGAAGAGCTGGGAGTTGAGAAGATTAGGGTCGTTGTCAGCTCTGCCTGTTATTGGCTGTGTGCAGTTGAACATGTCACTTGACCTGAGGCTTCCTTCCTCTCTCCCTTTCTCCCTCCCTCCCTTTTTTAGAGCACTTTTATGTTCACAGCCAAATTGAGCAGAAGGTATAGAGATTTTCCCTATACCTCCTGCTTTGTTTCTTTAATTGTAAAATTTCCTAACTCAACAGATGTGATGTGAAGATTAAATCAGATGGCAGTTGTGCAAGGCCTGGTTGATTATAAAGTATTACATAGAAATTTATTCATTTAGCAGATATTTTAGTTCCTGCTGTGTGCTAGGCATTAATATCTAGGTGCTGGGGATACAGAAGTGAAGAAGGTAGGGAAGATCTGTGTGCTCATGGAGCACATTTTATTGGGTGGGAACAGATAATGAACACATACATAATTTAATTGCATGACAAGAAAAGTGCAATGGGTAAAAGTAAAGCAGAATAATGGGATAGGGAGTGACTAGGGGTTGGGTGACAGGTAGTCAGGGAAGGCCACTGTGAGGAGGTGATGTTTGGTCAGAGAACTGAATGATAGAAATGATCTCATCCATGTAGAGACAGTTCCAAATAGAACAGGACACATAAAGTTCCTGAAGTTGAGTTTGATATATAATTTGATTTTGATTGTTGCTAAGCCTGTTGTATTTACAATATTTTGTAATATATTGATTCAATAAGGCAGCAAGAAAATTATGTAAGACCTCAGGGTTATATTGAATAAAATTATTGGGTTCATTACATCTCTTAAAATGTAAATAATATGCTTTGGGGGATTAAAATTATATAAAAAGGGGAAACAGGCTGTAAAAGACTGATGTGATGTTTATTCTCAGAAAAAGATTATAATTCTTTCAGGGACTTTACTGCTGCCTCTTCTGTAATAAGCCTTTCATCTGAGCTGTGTGGATCCTGGCGGTGGGGTCAGTAGGATTGTTCTGAAGAGCCATTTAGGAGATGTTGAGCATTCCCCTGAGTCTCTATTCCTAGCTTTTGAAAGGAAAATGAAGATAAGAGTTTCATTCCTTTTTGCTGATGTCCTGGATTAATGAATAACTAGTTTTGAGTTGAGCAGAGTTGGTTTTAGGAACAAGACATAGAGAAAAGAGATGTCAATGGAGCTTAAGTGGCATAGGACACATGCTAAGAATGACTATTGGAATAACCATGCAAAGAAGGATGGGGTTACCAAGATGAGAAAAGGACTCCCTGAGTGCACCTAATAATAGGCAGAGAAAGTATTGTTTCAGGGAAGAGGGCTTGGAAGTCTGGATCTTTTTTTTTTTTTTTGAGACAGAGTCTGACTCTGTTGCCCAGGCTAGAGTGCCGTGGTGTCAGCCTAGCTCACAGCAACCACAAACTCCTGGGCTCAGCCTCCTGAGTAGCTGGGACTACAGGTATGCGCCACCATGCCCGGCTAATTTTTTCTGTATATTTTTAGTTGTCCAATTAATTTCTTTCTGTTTTTAGTAGAGACAGGATCTTGCCCTTGCTCAGGCTGGTTTTGAACTCCGGACCTTGAGCCATCCTCCCACCTCGGCCTCCGAGAGTGCTAGGATTACAGGCGTGAGCCACCACGCCCAGCCAGAAGTCTGGATCTTGTGACATCATCACCTTATCCTTTAGCAGCAATGAACAACAGTAAGCACTGCAGGAATCTTGTGTTGGATCTGGAAACTGGGGAAAGGCAGGGAGGAACTCACAGGGGAGTGTTTTCTAGTTTTCTAGGACTGTGTTTTTGGGGATGGAGGAATGGAGACCTCCAGGGACATAGTGTTAAGTTATTGCCCACCCATATTCTGTAACTGTGAATATACAAATGGCAAAACTGGAATTATTTATAGAATTTTAAATCTGCAAACACTGTTTAATCTTAACTGTAGGACAAAATAAATTGCTTGCTGTGTGCTGGTTTGCATATTGTTTGTGTTCATTGGTCTCCTGTTTCTTTTCACTTTTAAAATATTTTACTTAAATATCTGAAAAGGAAAATTTTAAAAGCCTGTTCCACCGTGCATAAAGTGTATGCAAAATAGATTCCTCAGCACTTAATTGCTTTAGTGGTTTCCACACAATCGGTGTTGAATAAATAACTTGCTGAATGAATAAATATGAGTAGATGCATACTGATGTGAATGCCAATCAAATTGTATCGTAGGAAGTGACTTTCGAAAGTTTTAGCATTCAGTTTGTGTTTCAGGATGAAAAAAGGTGACTTCAACAGTAAGAATACCCTTTTAAGAACAGTTATAGTAAACATCATAGATGGACGGCCAGCAGAGGGCAGTGTTTCACTGAAAATTTGTTTATTGGCCTGGAAGGACTATTTTGGATGTCTTACCTAGGTCTCCTATCAATCTGCTCAAAGTTAAAGAATAATGCTCTTTATTTCACCTTAGTGCTGTAAGGATTTGTGGTCACCACTAGAAATTGAAGGATTTTGAATTGGCAGGGCTTAAATTTTCTAGCATCCATTTTTTTTATCCTTAATATACATATAGAGTAGCACAAACCAAATTCAAATTTCTTGATTCTAATGGATATGATGTCATTTCTTTAATTGGGTTTTTTTTAGACAGATATTTTAGGGTTTTTTTTAATGAAGATTTTCTTTTTTCACAAGAGAAATAACAGAAACTAAGGGACTATGCTGCCTTATGCTTCTGTTTCACATAGTGTGGGAAATGTACGTTTTCTTCACGGCTTTCAATGTTTTTCCACAGCTTTGATCAGAAATTCAATTTTGCTCTTGAAAGGGTGGACTCTTCTTTAGAGCCATTGCATTCCCAGCGCCCTGTCCAGTGAAAACCAGTTTGAGATCCGTTTTGTTTGTTGTATATGGTAATATTCCAGGGTGGACATAAACCACCTTTAAATCAAATTAACTTAAATTTAAGAGCTCTCTTTACTAGCAGTCACACTGATGAAGAACTGTGCTGTAAGCCACAGCAGAGGAAAGCTGATGCTGGTGAAGATCTGTGTAGTTAGCTCTATGTGGAGGAAATGGTTCATTTTTACTCATTCTTAATGTTGGTATTTATGGAATGAGAGAAATAACTCAACAAATGTTACGTGGGTAATCTAGGGCAACACCTAGCTCTGAAAGCCTCAGCAAAATCTGTTGTTTTTGAAAACATTTCACAATATTTGCTTCTACTGGAGTCACCAGATAATGCTAATTAAATGTGTGCTTCTAGGTAGATCATAAACAGTGCTTATTGGTAGTAATTTATGGTGGCTATTAAACTCTTTCAGTGCGTCAATATATATACATTCCAACCTCTCAGATTTGCTATTTCATTGATTTTCTTTAGAACTGATTTCAGTGTTTAATCAAAGTTCACAAGCCCAAGGATGTTGCACATTTTATTGCCAATCCTGCGGTGAAGTCATCATAAAAGACAGGTAAGGAATGTATTTAATACTGATTAATTCTGTGCCTGGCAATGATTATCTCTTTTTCTATCATAATTTTTGAAGTAACTGTCACACAGCAGTACATGGCCTTAAGATGAGAGCCAGCTTAATGTTGCTTTGAACAAAATCAGCCACAAAATTTGCCGGTAGTCAGAGTGGTTGGCTCTTCCCGAGGGGATAAAGGGAGAGATAGGATGCCGGCTTGGAGGGAGGAAGGCTTGTCTTGGTCGAAGAGCCTGTGCTGGTCACTGCAGCACCTCTCTTCTGAAAAGAAACGTGTGATTTGTCACCTTTTATCCATTGTGATGGTGAGTGAGGTTTTCCACAGTAAGTGAATTTTCTGCCTAACCAAAGGTTTTGCAGCAAAAGTTTTTATTGAACTATTTTTATCAGTGCCTTCCTAAAATCCATTTCCTATTTCCCCTGATTATTAAAACAGAGCATACAGAGCACAAATTAACCTTTTCTCCATGATTAGGTTAATCTTGTAACCTGTTCTTCTTGTGATGTGCGATGATTACCCTGTTGCGGTGGGAAGGGCTCTTTGCTGTCTGGGTTTTTTTTGCATTCCCTAGGGCTCTTTTTTTTTTTTTTTTTTGAGACAGCGTCTCACTGTGTTGCCTGGGCTAGAGTGCCGTGACGTCAGCCTGGCTCACAGCAACCTCAAACTCCTGGGCTCCAGTGATCCTCCTGCCTCAGCCTCCTGAGTAGCTGGGACTACAGGCATGAGCCACCATGCCTGGCTAATATTTTCTATATATATTTAATTGGCCAATTAATTTCTTTCTATTATTAGTAGAGACGGGGTCTCGCTCTTGCTCAGGCTGGTCAACTGAGCAACTGTTATAGCCATTAAAAGAATTTAGTAAGATAGCTGGGTTCGAAATTAGTATGACAATGGAAGCAACATTTATAAACAATAGCCAGGTAGAAACCAGGAAGAAAGACCCCCTTTATAATAGCATCACAAAATATAAAATACCAAGAATAAACTTCATAGAAAATATACAAGATCATATGAAGAAAAATTTGGAGTGTTAGGGACAAAAAGACGACCTGGACAAACGGGAAGGCATAGTAAGTTCTGGAGAGAAAACATAATAAAGATATTCATTCTAAGTTAATTCATAAATAAATATACAAAATCCTAGGGGGGGTTTTTTGGTTTACACCTATGCCATAAGACACAATCCTATTAAATATACACACACAAGGGTTTTTTTGACAAGCTGATTTGAAAGTTTATATGGAAAAATAAACAGGAAAGGCCAGGAAAATTCTGGAAGTGGGAGGGTGGGGGAAATAAAGAGTAGGAATTGGCCTCACCACATTTTAAAATATATTATAAAGCCACAATAATTAAAACAGTATATGATACCAGCATGTGGATGGATCAATTAAACAGAACAGAAAATTAAAAAGTAGACCCAAATACGTATCAGAATTTTATGTATGATAAAAGTAGCATCTCAAACTAGTGGGGAAAAAATGGATTATGAAGTTGTTGGGACAGCTCTGAAGTAATCAAGAAAAAACCTAATGTGGACTCCTACCTCACACCTTACAACAGGATAGATCAAAGATTTCAGTATAAAAAATAAAACCATGAAAGGATTTTTAAAAATCATGTCAGAGAGGTAAAAGCCTTGGAAATGATACAAACCCAGAAGGTATAGAGAAAAGACTGAAATACTCAACTCTATAAAAATCAAGCATTCCTGTATGGTAGAAAGCATCATAAGCAAAGCTAAGAGACAGGTGTGGCACAGTGGTTCATGCCTGTAATCCCAGCACTTTAGGAGGCCGAGGCAGGAGGATCACTTGAGGCCAGCAGTTTGAGGCTACAGTGAGCTATGATAAGGCCACTGCACACTGACTGGCCTAGGTGATAGAGTGAGACCTTGTCTCAAAAAAAAAAAAAGCTAAGAGAGAAACGATAAACTAGGGGATCACAGCCATTCATATTCCAAACAAAGGGCTCATCTTCCTGAAAGTCGACAAGCACCCAGAAATAAAAATCAGATCAGTGACCTAACAGAAAAAAATGGACAAAGAATACAAACAGAGAAATTCACAGAAAGGAAAATAGAAATGGCTCATAAACATATGAAAAGGAACTTAACCTCTCACGCTAAGAAATACAAATGTAAAATATACTGGAATACTACTTTCCTACCTATCAGACTGTCAGAGAGCAAAAAAGTCTGAAAATACAGGGCATTGGTAATGGAGTGGGACATTCCCCTCCCCGGCCCTCTAGGGAAGGCAATGCCATACCAACTATGAAAACCCCAAGAGACGCAGTCTTGTGACCCAGCCACCCTTAGCCATTTATTCTGAGCTTTTATTAGCATACGCCCAAAGTGACGCACATATAGTTAAGGTTATTTCGCAGCGGCCGCTGTGTATAAGAACAAAAGATTGGAAATAACCAAAATGCTCATCAACTGGAGAATGGTTAACTAAATTATGATGTAGTCACACAATAGAATTCTAAGTGGCCATGAAAAATGAGGAAACATCTTACATATTAGCATGGGATAACCGCCAAGATATATTGTTAAATGAGTAAAGAAAAGTACACAACAACAACAAAAAAAGTACACAACAGTTTGTGTAACATTCTGCCTTTTTGTGAAAAAAAAAAACAAAAACAAAAGCAAAAACAAAGGGAAGGGGTCAGTGGCTCTTGCCTAAAATCCCAGCAATTTGGGAGGCCAAGGCAGGATCTCTTGAGGCCAGGAGTTCAAGACCAGCCTGAGCAACACAGCAAAATCCTGTCTCCACAAAAAAAAAAAAAAAGTAATTAATTGAAAAAAAAAAACAAAGGGAGCAGGCACAGTGGCTCACACCTGTAATCCTAGCACTCTAGGAGGCCAAGGTAGAGGATTGCTGAGGTCAGGAGTTCAAGCCCCACTTGAGAAAAATTAGCCAGGCATAGTGGTGCAGGCCTGTAGTCCCAGCTGCTCAGGAGGATGGCTTGAGCCCAGGAGTTTGAGGCTGCAGTGAGCTGTGATGACACCACTGCACTCTAGCCAGGGACGACAGAGCAAGACCCTGTCTCAAAAAACAACCACCACGACCAAAAACAACAACAAAAGGAGACCATGAAGCAGTGGGCATCTAGTGGCAAAGGCATAAAGTATCTCAGGAAAGTCCCCTCAGGGAAGGGGACCAGCAATTACCAGTTTTCTCTAAGGAGGAAAACTGAGGGGACAGAAGCAGATCCAGAGTTTATGGGGCCTGAAGCTTACACAATTTGGATGCCTTTTTTAAGAAAAAGAAGATAAGAATATCTTACTTTTGAAAAATTCACAAAAACACAGGACCATGTGCACACGTTGCTCGGGCCCCTCTCTGGATCCTGGAAGGAGCCCTGAGCCTCAAAATCCACCTCCCACAGGGAGGGAAACCTTTCACGCTACATCTTTTCCTATCACCTAAATTTTTAACTATGTGAATTTAAAAAATAATAATAATTTTAAAGGGTTACTCAAAGGACCCAAAAGAAGACATAAACAGAAACACACTCAATGTTCTCTGATATGATGGCTTTCAACATTATAAAGACGTCAGTTCTTCCCCGGTTAAGCCAGAACTTTAACATGATCCTAACTAAAATTACCAACTGGAATTTGTTTAGACAGATTCTAAAGCTCATATAAAATTATATTAAAGATTTATTGTTAAGTGGAAAAACAAGGTACAGAACAGCGTTATGTAAACAACTGGGTTAAAGAAAAAGAAAAAATATACATACGCTGTGTACACCCAAAGATAAACACAGAAACTCTGGACGGATATAAGAAATTACCTTTGGGGAGGAGAATTGGCAGCTGGGAAGACAGGAGACAGTACACCTTCTATACATTTTTAAACTTGTACTATTTTCCAAATAAATAAACACAACTTAAAAGAGAATGTGATAATCATGACTAGAGCCTGGGAATGAGAAACAGAACAAAACTCACCAGGCAAGGCGGGGAATCAAATAAGCAGACACATACACCTGACCCCCCAATCCAGCCTGCTGGCCCCTGCCCTGTCCCCCTCAAATCCCTGCCAGCACGCTTTTAGCAAGCTCTGGGCTCGCCCTCTGCCTCCCAACCTCAGTTCTCAAAATGGGAAATGGGACATCAGATCTTGGCCCCATCAATCCTCCCCTGAGCCTCCCCTGATTTCAATGTGGGGGCCTGGCCTGCCACGCCACCACACGCCCCATTCCAACCTTCCCACCTCCTGACTTACCTCCTGGGCCACTAAGGACGCCCGGGTCTCCCAGAGACAGCAGCTACTCTGAACAGGTCCTCATCTCAGCCTGAGCCGGGAGCTGCTAGGACAGGGATGGAGGAGAAAGTCCATGAGGCAAGTCAGCTTTGAGCACCCAGGATACGAGGAGGCGGAGGAGGGAGGGTAAGGGCAGAGGGATGAGAAAAGAAAGGGAAGGAAAGGGGAAGAGAAGGAAGAGGGAAGGGGGTCGGGGAACCTGATGGAAGCCGGTGGTGGATGGAGCTTGGACCAGAGGGCTTCCCGCAGGGGTGAGGAAGGCAGATGCACAGGCCTGCCGGGCACGCGGGCCGTACAGGTAAAGGGGAGGCAGGGCTGCGCTCTCTGGCCTCCCCAGGACCAGTGGCTGGGAGGTGAGCAGTTTAGGGACTGCCAGGGAGGGCGGAGAAGAAGGGGCAGATGCAGCGTCATGACTAAGGTGGTCTCCCCAACACAAGTGTCAGGAGAGGTGGGAGACCCGGGGGTACTGGACACTCTCCACTAAGCCTAGGGCCCACGGAGTGGGCTGAGGGCACAGGTGGGACAACTGAGTCAGGGTGTGAGACCCTAGGGACCCAGTCCCTAAACATGTGGGGAAGGTTGAGAAAAATGGGCCAAAAGAGGGTGTTTCTAGAGCGGCCCGCAGCGCCGGGCCCTGCAGGAGGCGCTCGTGCTCTCAGACCGTGCGCCCTTCGCCGCCCCCTCGCCCTACGCGGGGCGCGTCCTGCCACCGATGGGCGCGCAGCAATAAAGCCCTACAGCCACAAAAAAAAAAAAGAGGGTGTTTCTAGGCAAAAGGAGAAAGAAAAAGACATCCCTGCAGGCAGGCCACCAACCCTGCTGCTCCGTGGGGCTAGGGGCTGGGATGTGGAATGCACGGGTCCTGCCCACCCCACTCCCCCGCTGGGCCTGGAGCAAAGTCAGGTCTGGTGCCACTAGGGTAGGGTTAAGCCGGACACCGCTATGCTCTGCACAATGGCTTCATTGGGTATTCACAAGCATTTTACGTTTTATTAGTTACATATTTATCTTAAGTAGACTCCAGAATCATCATTGTTTAAGATAGGGTTAAAACAGGTATATGTTTTAAAAATGAGTATTTAAAAACACATTTTAAGTAACTAGTAAGTACTTTGAGTGAAAGTATTGCTAAAAATGGCAGTGCTACTCAAATGACAATTTAAAACAAGAGGAGGCTACATCAATAGTGTCTACTATATGCCAGGTCCCTAGGCACTTTATATAATACTAACTCATTTAAGCCACACAGCAGCCCTATGAGGTCCATGTAACTGTTTTCCCTATTTTAAGATGAAGAAACTGAGGCACGGGGGTTAAAAAGTCACACATCTTGGAAGGGGCAGTTGCAATATAGTCTAGTCCTGTGTTGTCTGACACAGCAGTCAGCAGTAGCCACATATGGCCACTGGACACTTGAGATGTGGACCCCAAAATGAGGTATGAATTCTGAACACACTGGATTTTGACAACTTAGTATTTAAAAAAATGCAAAATATCTCAATAATTTTTGCTATCGATTACATGATAAAATGGTAATATTGGCCGGGAGCGGTGGGGCATGCCTGTAATCCTAGCACTCTGGGATGCCAAGGCAGGAGGATCGCTTGAGTTCACGAGTTCAAGACCAGCCTCAGCAAAAGCGAGACCCCATCTCTACTAAAAATAGAAAGAAATTAGCTAGGCAACTAAAAATAGAAAAAAAAAATTAGCCACGCATGGTGGCGAATGCCTGTAGTCCCAGCTACTTGGGAGGCTGAGGCAGGACAATCACTTGAGCCCAGGAGTTTAAGGTTGCTGTGAGCTACGGTGAAGCCATGGCACTCTAGTAACCTAAGCAACAGAGCCAGACTATGTCTTTAAAAAAAAAAAAAAAAAATGGCCGGGCGCGGTGGCTCACGCCTGTAATCCTAGCACTCTGGGAGGCCGAGGCGGGTGGATCGCTCAAGGTCAGGAGTTCGAAACCAGCCTGAGCAAGAGCGAGACCCCATCTCTACTAATAATAGAAAGAAATTAATTGGCCAACTAA
>CAUYRT010019709.1:0-10057 GCA_963574885.1 Lepilemur ruficaudatus
CACGTTGTTTCTCTGTAGATCAGCAGAGCTGGTCCTGTAGAAGTGGAGTTCACTCGCGTGCAGTAGTCTGCCTATTTCACCTCCGACTCTGAGAGCAGAGAGCCAGGAGGGCACTCCTATTCCGCCATTTTCCACAATCCCCAGCTTACTTTCTTTTTAAGTGAGAAGTTTAGTAAGTTTGTAGAGCTTACGATTTTGAAGTGTACGTTAGAATTAAAGTTCTGATATTATCTCTGATATCGTCTGGAATACTCTAAGAATTTCAGATATTTCTTAAATGTTCCTCATGTCAGTATGAAACCAGTAATTTTATTTATTACATTTTTTGTACATAGCATTCACAAACGAATTTCTGAATATCGACAACAGCTACCTCAAAATATTTCTCAAAGTAGAAGTTCAGGTAAGATTGTTGACAGTGAATTACTCTTGGTGGTCGGTCCTACCATAGATAAAAATGTAAAAGTAAGGAAGTTTTGATCACAAAAGAGCAGTTAAAAAAATCAATGTGTAAATTGTGTGTGTGTTTTTTCTTAATTTCTTTCTTAGTAATCTATGGTCAAGAATTATTTAAAAAGTTAATTGTAGGTAATTTGTAATCTAAAATATTAGTGTCTGAAAAAAACCTCATTTATTTATGATCCCTGAAAGCCTATCTGATATTTTATATAAATAACAAAAAAGATTTTAAGTTAGTATGCTGTATGTTTCCTCTAAATAACATGATAGTGACTTTGACTTGTTATAAAAATGGATCTTCAATTTAATTTGTATAATAAATGGTTTGTATTCAGTAAGTGAATATTACAGTCGACCCTTGAAGAGCACGGTATTTAGGGCCACTGATGCCCCATGCACTGAAATCTGCATATAACTTTTGACTCCCTCGAAACTTTATTGCTAATAGCCTACTGTTGACCAGAAGCCTTACTGAGAGCATAAACTATTTATTAAGACATATTTTCTATTTTATACATATTATGTACTGTATTCTTATAGTAAGGTAGGGCAAAGAAACTTATTAAGAAAATCATAAGTAAGAAAAATGTATTTTCTATTCAGTAAGAGAAAGTGGGTCACCATAAATGTCTTCATATTTATCATCTTCGTGTTGGGTAGGCTGAGGAGGAAGAGGAGTGGTTGATCTTGCTGTCTGAAGTCAGCAGAGGAGGAGGAAAATATGCATGTAACCAGACCCCTGCAGTTCAAACCCTTGTTGTTCAAGGGTCAATTGTAAGACATAGTGATTTGCATATGCCGTTTACAGAGTTACTACCTTTAAGCATGGGAATTCAATAATACCTTTGTGATACCAAAAACAAATGGCAATAAGAACTGCAATACTTAGCCAGTGTGCATCAATACCAAGAGGAGATTATTTCTGAAAGATATCTACTGAGTACAGAAGTCAGAAAGGCAATAACTTGTTCGGAAACACAGGTTATGTTCCATATTCTTAAACCAGCAAGGCCTCACTATTATCAGCTCCATTCCCCATAAGCTGAAACTGAATGAGATACCAGTCTACCTTGTAAGAACAAGATGTGTTTTATCTGCTGGATAATTGTCTCGATAACTAATTTTTGTTAGAAGATGCTCTATTACCATTAGCCAAAAGACTATCATAATAAATATCCCAATAGCCCAACTCTGGCCTCAACAAATTATAATAAAAGCACAAAAATGTTTCCCAATGAGAAAAACTCTACTGTGCTACCTAGATGGGACACCTAATGCATTGTGCAATATGAGCTGTTTGAGGACACCTTTAATTTAGTGTATATTTAATCAAAGAACTTCTCTAAGTTAGGTTTTGCAAGTTTCAAGAGACAAAGACAGGATTGACCTAGTTTTGGTCTTTCAGGTGTTCATAATAGAAAGAGCTATACCTATCTAATTTCCGTGTTTTTTCAACAGAATTGTCAAAGAGAACGTTTTTATTCATTTAATCACTTGCCCATTTAGCAAATAACTAATATCTTTTAGGTATTAAGCATTTTCTTGTTTATTTTATTTTTTATTTTTGAGACAGAGTCTCACTCTGTTGCTCGGGCTAGAGTGCCGTGGCGTCAGCCTAGCTCACGGCAACCTCAAACTCCTGGGCTCAAGCGATCCTCCTGCCTCAGCCTCCCAAGTAGCTGGGACTATAGGCATGCGCCACCATGCCCGGCTAATTTTTTCTATATATTTTAGTTCGCCAATTAATTTCTTTCTATTTTTAGTAGAGACAGGGTCTCGCTCTTGCTCAGGCTGGTCTTGAACTCCTGAACTCAAATGATCCGCCCGCCTCGGCCTCCCAGAGCGCTAGGATTACAGGCGTGAGCCACAGTACTGATCATTTTCTAATGTTGCAGAATATAAATATTTTAAATATAGAGTCATGGGTTTTTACTACCATTATCATTTGTATTACTTAGTGCTTTATTCAGTGCTTACTGTATGCCAGATGCCCTCTGGGAGCATACAATTATCATTTATTATATTTTATCTTAGATATGTGCTGTACATTTTAAGTCTGTGGTGAGGAATTAAAGCTTTAAAACACTGGGTAGAGTGAGTCAGAGTTTGCCAGGTAAAGAGGCAGAAAGATGATGCTTGGCAGAAGGAACATCTGACAAGATTGCATGTTCAGTGGAAGGAAGAGCAAGTGTAAAATCTGAGAAGCATGAGTAAACTTTGCAGGGTTCATGAGTAGTTTAATTTTGCTAGTGCAAAAAGTATGGTATATGGGAGTGGTTGGGAGTGAGGTGAATATATCTAGCTGAGGCAAGCTTATGAAAGACTTTTTAGTAGTATAAAGATGAATAGATCTTGTTCTGAAGGCCATGGGAAATCTCTGACTTAGAAAGTTTTTGGCTGCAAATAATAGATGACCTAACAAACAGCAGCCAAAACCAAAGGAACCAGAGTTTTGGTGGTTCCATGGTATCATCAGGGTGCCACCTGTTGTCCCTCTTTGAGCTGTGCTGTTGGAGGTGTTGTGTCCGCATCTCCTTTCATGGTTGTCTAATTAGCAACAGCTGCAAAGCTCATGGTCTCACAAGATGATATCTAAAGGCTGGAAGGGCTGCTTTTCTTCACATGTTTTTTTAGGGAGAAAACTCAGAAGCTTTCAGTGGATTGCCTGTCCCATTGTATTGGCTGGCTGATACCCCATCCTTATTCCTAAACCAGTTGCTGGGAAGCAGCTGTCATTTCTGTAATTAGCTTAGAATAATCATGTCTCCTTTTGGAGCTGAGGGGTACTGGGATGATAAATATCCAAATAGAATTGTGTTTGTCCAGCAAGAAAGAATGAGGAATGGCTATTCGGTAGGAGTCAGCAACTTTTGCTGCTGGGATTCATGGCAGAATTTTGAGCAGAGGAGTCATGAGGTTAGATTTGATACTAGGTCATTGTGGTTGTGGTCTAAAGCAGGGATTGGCAAGCTTCTTTCTATAAAGGGCCACATAGTAAATATTTTAGGCTGTGCAGTCTCTTTCATATCTACTCAACCCTGCCCTTGTAATGTGAAAGCGGTCCTAGATAATTGCCGGGAGTTCCCTAGCCGACAGGGTAGAAAACAGGGCGTTTCGCGGGAATAAGAAAAGAGACAGACAGTAGAAGAGAAAGAGTGGGGTCAGGGGACTCAAGGCTTTCCAGACCAAGAGTCCCGAGAGTAATTCCTCACTCCTATTTATTCATCCCAAGAACAAAGGATCATCGTAAGTCATACAAACAAATATGTTCTAAAGACATCCCACAAGCAAACGGTGTTCTGTAGAAAGGTTACAGGTCAAAGCCATTTCTAGCCTAAATGTAAACAAGAACATCAATGTAGGATTGCCGCCAGGCTAGTTTTCCAGCAGGTTAGGCATTCCAGATATCAGTCCTGGAGCAGTTTTCTGTCCCAGGAGAGAAACTATTTTCAGTTCCTCCTGCCCTTGGAATGTCCTTACCATTTGGAAAACAGCCACACCTATGCAGACTGTCACATCTGCAGAGGTTCTTATGCCAGCAATGTGCCTAGGTTACTCTAACATTTCCGAACTACCCCAACAGATAATATGTAAGCAAATAGGCATGACTGTGCTGCAATAAATCTTTACTTACAGAACCATATGGCAGGCTGGATTTGGCCTGTGGCTTTTAGTTTGCTGAGCCCTCGTGGAGGGGATGGCTGGAAGGTAACCATGTAAACACACTGGGAGACAAAGGAAGGTTTTTCATTAGTCAGAGCTATAGTTTCCTTGTCACCAGTCCTTGGACTAACCACAATGTATCACGAGGTCTTCACCCTTTCATGAAGAAACAAGTGAAGTAAGGAAGCTCAGTTCATTCATTTTAAAATGTTGGTCTTTTTCTTGGCATTATTCCTTTTTCATATGTTTTGCTTAGAAATGTTTTTCACTTACAAAGTAACAATAATAGTTGGTAGATTTTTGTCACTGTGAAAGCCATCAGTAAAGAGCCCATATTTAATAAGGAAATTTAAACATAAAATAAATATGAATAAAATACATCTATTTTATGTTTATATTTCCAGTCGCCATGGAAATAGAAATCAGAGGCACAAAAGAGGTACAGTTAATGTGCTCTAGTGATTGTTGAATATAAAAAGTTAGGGGGCAAAGAGAAGTCTCGGGTGATTCATAGGTTTCTAGGTTGTGCACTAGCATTTAAATTGGACACGAGGAAGAAATAAGAAATTGTCATGTGAACAGAGAAGAGCAGCAAGCCAACAGGAAGACCGTCTTTTTCCTATACATGTTGAGTTTAATGACTGTTCATGTAGGATATTTTCAGTACATAATTGCATTATAGGCATTTCTAGCTGGAGAACTCTGAAGCTGGAGATACAATCTTGGGATAATCTTATTGTAATTATTAAGCAAAGTCATAGATGTGAATGATTTTGTCCCTGATGGGGAAGATGTAGATCAAGAAGAAGCCCAGTGAGAAAAGCCTGTGCATGAATCTCAGTATTTTCCAGCAGAAAAAAAAGTTAATAAGAAGACTGAGCAGTGGCCAGAGCAAAGTAGGAGAAGATTCAGAGGAAGTGATGTTGCAAAAATTAAAAAAAAAATTTAAAAATAGTGAAAATTTCAAGGAGGTAGTATGGATTCTAACAAGCTTACTGAAAAGTGAGTTGGGTTTAGCTTTTAAAAGCTCTTTGGTTCTTTTAAAAGAAAAAAGAATCATTTTAGAGTTGTAAGGTCCACTATTTAGGTCATTGGTTCTCCTGGTGTACAAAACATAGAAGGATACATCTTCCAAGATTCTACCTTACTCTTTTGTAACTGCAGGAGCTGCCTCCACAGGGTCAGGGAAAGTTGTCTAGCCTGTTGAGTACCCATGCCAACAGTTTTTCAGAATCATCAAAACCTAAGGGCCACATGTGAGGAAAGTGTTGTCTTCTTATCTGTTCCTTGTGGAAATACCTGATTTGTGCTCCAGTTCTTGATAAGCTCTTGTGGATGCATTTGGAAACACAAATCTTGCAATAACATCTGGAAGCCACTGTCACGTGCCCATACCCTCTCTCTGACATGGAATCATAATACACCCATGTTTTGACAGAGTTTTACATTTTGATTCAGAAGTAGTTTATATGCCAGCAGTTTGGAGAGACTGACATTTTTAAATATTTTATTTTAAAAAATTCAAATAATATCACAAAGAAAAATATAAGGTGATGTGTGGAATATAGTGGTTCTCAGTATTTAGGGAATTCTGGTGCCATCCACAGAACAGTCATTATCTGACTCTCTTCGTTAGTGCCATTCTCTTTCCATCTATCTGCCTTCTCCTGATATTGCTGCTTTTACTGCTTTTTTTTTTAATTTTGTCCCCAAAGAAAATATTATTAGAACACATTCTAACATGTGCATGTCTGACAAGTGTGCATTATTTTTTAAGATAATTGGTTACCTGCGCTACAGTGTATCTGGTAGTCTCTTAGTTTCTAATGCTCAAATTCTTTATATCTGTGCCACAATGACAGTGTCACTCATAATGGTTTGACAAGATTTTCAGTGCCTTTGGGATTATCAGATACAAATTGTTTTATCTGCCATAGTTTTAATGTGAAGCACTTTTTTGGCATTATATTTCTTCAAAAGTTGGTAATCTGTCATTTAACCAGAACATGTGGTCAATCAAGTATATATATATTCAACAGTTTTGGAGAACAATGTTTTGTAAATGTCTGTTAGTTCCAGTTGTTCAAGCATGTCACGTAAGTTCAGTGTTTATGTATTTTCTGTTTTGATGACCTGTCCAGCTCTGACAGTGGAGTGTTGGTGTTTCTGGCAATTGTGATGCTACCATTTATCTCTCTGCTTAGATCTAGCATAATTTTCTGTTCCAAAGATCTATGCTTCTGTTCTTATGCCAATAAAAGGCTGATTTGATTATAATTGCTCTATAATACGGCTTGACGTCTGGAAGACTGATGCCTCCCAGTTTGTTCTTTTTGCTTAAGATTGCTTTGGCTATACAAGGTCTTTTCTGGTTCCATACAAAGTGAAGAATTATTTTTTCTATGTCTGTAAAGAATGAAGATGGTACTTTGATGGGGATCGCATTTATTCTGTAGATTACTTTAGGTAAAATTGACATTTTAACAATATTGATTCTACCAATCCATGAACAAGGCAGATTTTTCCATCTTTTTCCATCTTCTACAATTTCTTTTTTTAGTGTTTTGTAATTCTCGTTGTATAAGTCTTTTGTATATTTTGTTAAATTTATTTCTAGATATTTAATTTTTTTGGAGGCTATAGTAAAAGGTATTGCCTTTTTGATTTGAGTTTCAGCTTGATTATTTTTGGCATATATGAATGCCTCTGATTAGTATATATTGATTTTATAACCTGAGACTTTACCAAATTTATTTATCAAATCTAGGAGTCTCTTGGAAGAATCCATGGGGTTTTCTAGATATAATATCATATCATCGGTGAAGAGTGAGAGTTTAATCCCATCTGTACCTATTTGGATACCCTTAATACCACCCTCTTGCCTAATTGCTATTGCTAGGACTTCGAGCACTATGTTGAATAGAAGAGGAGAAAGTGGGCATCCTTGTCTAGTTTCAGTTTGAAGTGGGAATGATTTCAGTTTTTTCCCGTTTAGTATGATGTTGGCTGTAGGTTTGTCATACATGGATTTGATAATTTTAAGGAATGAGCCACCTATACCTATTTTGTTTAGAGTCTTTATCATAAAGGCATGTTGGACTTTATCAAATGCTTTTTCTGCATCTATTGAGAGAATCATATGGTCTTTATTCTTGGTTTTATTTATAAGGCGAATTGCATTTATAGATTTGTGAATGTTGAACCAGCCTTGCATCCCTGAAATAAAGCCTACCTGATCGTGCTGAATTATTTTTTTGATGTGCTGTTGGATTGTATTTGATAAAATTTTGTTCAGATTTTTGCATCTGTATTCATGAGGGATATAGGTCTGTAATTTTCTTTTTTTGTTGGGTCCTTTCCTTGTTTTGGAATTAAAGAGATGTTCACGTCATAGAATGAATTCAGAAGGGTTCCATTCTTCTCAATGTTATGAAATAATCTCTGAAGAATTGGTGTGAGTTCTTCTTTGAATGTTTGGTAAAATTCTGACTTGAAGCCATCAGGTCCCGGGCTTTTCCGTTTTCGGAGGTTCTTAATCACTGCTCCAATCTCTGAGCTTGAGATTGGTCTGTTTAGAAATTCTGTTACCTCCTGGGTGAACTGAGGAAGGTTGTACGTTTCCAGGAATCTGTCCATTTTCTCCTCGTTATGTAGTTTTTTAGCATACAGTCTTTTATAGTAATCAAAGATAAAGTTTTGTATTTCCGTGGTGTCTGTTGTGACCTCCCCTTTTTGATTTCTAATTGAGTTTATTAGAGTCCTTTCCCTTTGAGTTCTTGTCAGTCTAGCCAGAGGGGTATAGATTTTGTTTATCTTTTCGAAAAACCAGCTTGTGGTTTTGTTGGTCTTCTGTATTATTCTTTTGTTCTCAATTTCATTTAGTTCTGCTTCGATCTTTGTTATGTCTCTTCTTATATTAGGTTTGGAATTGGTTAGCTGTTACTCTTCCAATTCCTTGAGTTTATTCATTAGGATGTCAATATCTAAGCTTTCTGTCTTTTGGATGTGAGCGTTTATAGCTATCAGTTTTTCTCTTAGGTATGCTTTTGCTGTATCCCACAGGTTTTGGTAACTTGTGTTTCCTTTATCATTTAGTTTGAAGAAAGTCTTGATTTCCCCCTTAATTTCCTCCTTGACCCAAGAGTTTTTCAGTAATAAATTGTTTAGTTTCCATGACTTTGTGAAGTGGTGAGCGTTTCTACAGGAATTGAACTCTAATTTTATACCTCTATGGTCAGAGAAGACACACAGTATAATTTCTATTTTTTTGAATTTGTTGAGATCTGATTTGCAAGGTAGTATGTGGTCAATTTTGGAAAAGGTTCCATGGGCTGCTGAGTAAATGTAAATTCATCTTTATTTGGGTGGAATGTTCTGTAGAGATCTGTCAGATATTTTTGTTCAGGGGCTCTGTTTAAGTCCATTACTTCTTTGCTCATTTTCTGTTTGGAGTATCTGTGCAGTTCATTCAGTGGATGTTGAAGTCCCCTACTACTATGGCAGTATTGTTTAACATGTTATTAAGATCTGACATGGTTTGCTTTATGTAGTTAGGTGCTCCTGCATTGGGTACATAAATATTAAGAATAGTTAAGTCTTCTTGTTGGATCTTCCGTTTCACCATTATAAAGTGGCCTTCTTCATCCTTTTTTACTTTTGTTATTTTAAAGCTTATGTTGTCTGCAAATAGTATAGCTACTCCTGCTTTCTTTTGACTTCGGTTTGCCTGGATCATAGTTTTCCATCCCTTGACATTCAGCTGAGAAGCATCTTTGTGCGTTAGATGTGTTTCCTGGATAGAGCAGATACTAGGCTTGTGTATTTTTATCCACTCTGCCAGTCTATTTCTCTTCAGGGGGAAGTTTAAGCCATTAACATTAATTGAAAGGATTGAAATTTGAGGAAGATTTCCATTCACACTGTTGGGTAAAGTCCAGTTGCTTTGTTTAACTCCTTGTGCCATCCTGCAGTTTATGTTGTAGCCTTTAACTCTGTGAAGGTTTTACTTTGGAGAGTATCTATTGCCTTATTCGGTGTGAAAGACTGGTCTAAGAATTTTCTGTATGGCTGGTCTGGTCTTTGCGAATTCCAACAGAGAATCCTTGTCTGAGAAGGACTTTATTTCTCCCTCATAGATGAAACTTAATTTTGCCAGATAAAGAATTCTAGGTTTAGCTTTATTCTGTTTTAGAAGATTGAGGAAAGGCACCCGGTCTCTTCTGGCTTTTAGGGTTTCAGATGAGAAAGCAGTTAATCTGATAGGCATGCCTTTGAAGTTTATTTGTTGTTTTTGTCTGGCTGCACATAGGATTGCTTCTTTCACATTTGCTTTGGTCAGTCTAATAACCACGTGATGAGGTGATTGCCTTTTCACATTGAGTCTCCCAGGAGTTCTGTGTGCTTCTTGTACCTGAATATTGAGATTTCTGGCTAGGCCTGGCATGTTTTCCTCCAGTATTTCATGAAATAAGTTTTCCAACCCTTGTGAGTGTTCCTCTGTCTCCTCCGGTAACCCTGTCAACCAGAGGTTCTGTTATTTTACATAATCCCATACTTCTTGTAAACTTTTCTCTTGTCTCTTGTTTCTGTGTTCCCTTTTTTCCTCTCCTTTGTTGAGGGCATAGACATATTCTTCGAGGTCTGAGACTCTCTCCTCCGCCTGTTCTATCGTGTTCTTAAGACTTTCCATTGAGTTTTGGAGCTCTTCGAATATTTCCTTCATTTCCAGGATTTCTGTTTGATTCTTCTTTATCAATTGAATTTCTTTGGAGAATTTTTCATTCATTTCCTGAATCGTTCTTGTAGTTTCTCTATTTTGGAAATCAATTTTCTCTTCTATGTCACTGATTTTTCTAACCGTCCATATTCGGAACTCTGTCAGATTAATTGTATCAAGTAGGTTGCTATCAGTTGGTGATGATAGAGAGTTTATTTT
>CAUYRT010019712.1:0-23358 GCA_963574885.1 Lepilemur ruficaudatus
CTGGGCTCAAGCGATCCTTCTGCCTCAGCCTCCCAAGTAGCTGGGACTACAGGCATGCG
This sequence comes from Lepilemur ruficaudatus, assembly GCA_963574885.1. Classification (NCBI taxonomy): domain Eukaryota; kingdom Metazoa; phylum Chordata; class Mammalia; order Primates; family Lepilemuridae; genus Lepilemur; species Lepilemur ruficaudatus. Next base: position 60 of record CAUYRT010019712.1, read on the forward strand.
CCACCATGCCCGGCTAATTTTTTCTATATATTTTTAGTTGGCCAATTAATTTCTTTCTATTTTTAGTAGAGACGGGGTCTCGCTCTTGCTTAGGCTGGTTTTGAACTCCTGACCTTGAGTGATCCGCCCGACTCGGCCTCCCAGAGTAGTAGGATTACAGGTGTGAGCCACTGTGCCCAGCTGAAAGATGAGTATTTTTAGATTGATACATTTTTTAGCCTGAATGAAACTGATGTTCTGTTAGTAAACGAGAAAGGGAAATGAGTATTAGGTCGTTAGCCCCCCATCATATTATTTTAAGATTTTTTTCAAGTTTTCCTTTGGGAAAGTTTGAATGTCTGATGGGGCAGATCATGTGCCACATTTATTCTTGCTTAAGCCACTTACTATTCTTAAGCCACATTGATTTGTTTTCTGTTCTTCAAATATACCAAACTTTCTTCTGTTTTGGAGCTTTTACTGTGTTGTTCACTTTGCCTGTCATGTCTTTCCTTTGTTTTGGCTTATCCCTACTTATTTTTCAAGTCTCGATTTAGGCTTCATCTGTCATGCCTCACTGCCTTCCCCATCTCCATGTCTCTTAGGTTAACTACTCCCAAGATCACTTTTCAATTGTGTTATGATTATTTACTTGTCTCGTTCCTTTTACAGAGGACCATGTTCTAATCCTAGCATATCACGTGAATGAATGAATTCAAAGTTTGGGCTGGGGAGGAAAGAGGAGTGCTAGAGGAAAAGGAGGGAAAGAGAAATTAAAATTTATATAACATGTTTGAGAATGATGTATTTAATTTCTCAGAATTGTGTTGTCCAGTATCACTAGCCACTAGTCACATGTGGTTATTGGGTACTTATATGTGGCTGGTCTGAATTGAGGAGTAAATGTGAAATCCTTACTGGGTTCAAATACTTTTTATAAAAAAATATAAAATATCTTTATATTTTTTACCATTAAATTATAGTATTTTAGATATATTGGTATGTAAAAATGTTTTTAATATTGATTTCATCTATTTTTACTTTTAAAATGTGATTAGTGTAAGATTTTAAATGACACACGGCTTTCATTATATTTTTGTTAGACAGTGTTAGGTAGATAGGCTCTGTGGCTCTTCTCTCGACAAGGGTTCCTTGTTTTGGTGCTGTTTCAAACAATTGCTCCACCTGGGAAGAAGGATAAGGGTGAGTATTCCATTTTGGTGCCGCCCTGCCCATAATCCTATCTGAAGGAAATGCTAAAGCTGGGGAAGGAGGGAATGAATGCCTTATCAATCTAGGAATTCCCCAGCCAAGGCATAAGATTTGGAAAGTGACCTAGAGTAACCTAAGGGTAATTAATATGCCATTAGCTTGAATCTATATTGCGGTTCACCACCTCCCCCTCAAAGGTGGCTTTCTTGGAGCATTTTATATATATATATGTATATATATATATACACACACACACACACACACACACAGATAGAATTTTGAGGATACCTGTTGATGATTGATAACATTCTATACCTCCAAAAACCCTCCTCCAGACTGGGCTAATAAAGGGAAGCAATCTGAGAAATCAGAAAAGAGTGAGTGGGTCAGTGAATGAGTGAGCTGGTCTGCCTGTCTGCACTTTCGGAGAAAGACCTGTTTTATTCTACAATAAAGAACTGCTCTTGTGGAACTGCTCCCTGCCTAAGGTTACTTGGTCGTATTGGCCTTGCTGGTGATTTTTCCAAGAAAGTAAAGGACTGGTATAATAGTTTGGACTGGACACTTTGGTGTGTCTGGTCATTCTTCGGCCAAGAGCACACCGAGAACCGAGGGCAGACTTCTCACCCTGACATCTTTGGTGCTGAAATCCAGGATTGTGACAATAGCACTTGCTCAGAAAGTGAGACAGATAGGATTTACCTTAGTGTGAGTTCCTAAGAGATTAAACTTTTGGCCATTATCAAGAAAAAAGTAACTAACTGAAAAATGGCATGTTAGCTTTTCTTTCATATTGTACTGGAACTAGTTTGGGGACAAAATTGACACAAAATTTACTATTTACACTTTTTCGTTATTTAAGTAAATGATTAAAATAACTATAAGAGATCACTTGGCAGGTATCGTAGTCCGTATTTATCCTCTCTAGTAACATATGATGATACCAGTACTTGCTTATACATAAGAGATTACTGTGTTCCTAGGACTGTTCTAAGTGCTTTATATATATTAACTCATTTAATCTCTAAAATAGCCCTGTTGTTAGATACTATTATTATTCCCCTTTAATGGATGAGGAAACCAGGGCACAGAGCCATTAAGTAACATGTTCAAGGATATAGTGCATTTTAATCTTAATTTCCTTATCTGTTAATGACAGTACCTAAGAACGTGTGTTAGAGTATTAAATGTGATTCAGAGATAGTATACTTTCAGATCTCTTGCCATGCAACTTATTACATACTAGGTATTCAGAAGGTATTTTTGATTGGAAGCAAACTGAGAATGTATAGTTTTTAGTTTATATTTTCCAGCTATATTATATGTGGGTGTTTTTGTGTATTTTATTCTTGGTAACATAGTGTTAAATCTCTGAATAAAAAGACCTTTGCTTATATGAATCATATGAACCTCACTAACTAAGCCTCATTATAAAAAGTACATGAGTTAACTCCTTTTCTGTGCAAATCTTTTCAGGATGAAAATAGAACTGTTACTATTACTAAAAAAAGACAGAAAAAGAAAGCTGCTGCTCTTGCTAGTGGCTAGGCTTGCTTTGGGCCAAATCTGATGATGTCTATTTGTTTACTTATTGTCTATTGCTGCTTTTGCACAATGGCAGTATTGAGTAGTCTCCATAAAGATCCCATGACTCACAAAGCGTAAAACATTTGCTACCTAGCCCTTTACATAAAATGTTTCCAATTCTTGATTCATAACCATATCCAATAAGAATCTAGGTGCTAGACCATAACTAAATTTGAATCTCCTAGGTTTTCTTCATCTGGGCTGCTTCCTGGAAGGTATACTAATTAGGTTGGCTTGGGATTTGCTCTTGGGGAAAGTAGGATAGCATCATACCCTAGAATGGTCAGGGTGGGATCCAGGAGGTTTAATAATAGGTATATACCAGGAGTTGGCAAACTGAAGCTTGCAGGCTGTGGCCTGTTCTTGTATAGCCTACAAGCTAAAAATGTTGTTTTCAATTTTTTTTTCTGTTGTTGCTATCATACTCTTCCTTTAAACTATTCCTCTTTTTTTTTTCTGTTTCTTTTTTTTTTAATTGTAATTTACATGTCATGTCTTTACTCCATTTTAAGTGTACAATTAAATGGTTATTAGTAAATTTACCAAGTTGTACAGCTATTCACATCAATCAGTTTTAGAGGATGTTTTCAGTTTTTAAAGGATTGAAAAAAGAAGAAGAAGAATGTGACAGAGACCTTATGCAGCCCACAAAGCCTAAAATATTTACTATATGGCCCTTTATAGAAAAAGTTTGCTGACCCCTGGTCTGCATAATCCCCACCATTTTTTTCCTGATTAGTACCCTGGTGGTAGTTGAAAGGAGATGAACCCTTTGTGACGACAGCTGTATTAATTGGCCATACTACTTTACTGTGTGATGTGATATGGACCAAGAGAACATGAGGGAGGTAGAATCAGAAATTTTTTTGAGTTGATTTATCAGGAGGACACTCCAGTGCTTGAAATTATTTGATGCCTGTGGATTAGATAGGGAGCACGGAATGCTCATCAGATATTGCAACTGTTGAGCTGTTTTTGTGTGTTTCTTATGATAAAAGGTGCATCACTGTCATCCGGTAAAATAGTTTCAAAAGCCAAAAATATGTAACAGCTTAATTTTGATGGCCTCAATGGTATGGCAAGAGTTAGCTGATCAGAAGGAATGGAGGATGAATGGGAGCATAGGAGTTAGAGGCCTGATGTAGTCAGTTTGCCAAAAGTAGGCTGGACAGGGATGGGGTGGTAATACCTCATGCAATGTGGCCTTTCTCACCACACTATAAACTGGTTGACTTGGTAATCACAAGTCTGCCATAAAATGGTAACCTCTGCATCATAAACATAGTCCTTTACTTTTTGCCCTGTCTGATGGTGAATGTGTTGCTATGTGTCATACAGTGATGGATCCAGGCAACAATGGTGACAATCTGAGTGGTGCAGGTTTGACCAGCAGCTTGATTTCAATTGGTCCCATCAGAGAATGTGTTTCTACTATGGGCAATAGCATAAGTAACCCAGATCATTTGATCGCCTATGATTTTTTTTTTTTTTTGTATAGTTTGTGGCCCCTAATCTTTAGTCTTTAAATCTGACACTTTCTGGTTTTGCAAGTGGTGAAACAAACAGGCCATTTGAAACAACCCAAGGGTCAGTCATTTATAACAAGATTCATCAAGGCGAGTATTTTCCAGAATTATGAGAATGGTTTTGAATTCAGGCCATTGCATTATGCCCACTGAATAGCTGGATCTGAAGTTGAATAGCAGCAGTAGCAGAGTGGACACCATTGGGTTTCAGTTTAATTGAACCATCAGTGAATCAGACCCTTGTGTTTTGGGACATCTCTGTGTATCAGAGGTCCCATTAAGCCTGCAGCTTGGCTTCAAGTGGTAGAGTAGGGGTTAAAGACTCACCCCAAGAGGTGTGCATTAGTCCATTTTGTGCTTTTATAACAATACCACAGACTGGATAATTTATAATGAATGGGAATTTATTGGCTCAGAGTTCTGGAGGCTGATACGTTAAACATCAAGGTACTGACAGCTGATGAGAGCCTTCTTGCTGCATCATCAGTGGCAAAAGACATTACATGGCAGAAGGGCAAAGGGAGTGAGCATGTGGGCACATGCACAAGTGAGAGGGGGCCAACTCACTCCCTTGATAATGAACCCACCCCCATGATAACAGACCCACTCCTGCAATAACAAACCCACTCTTGCTATAAAAGCATTAGTCCATTCATGAGAGTAGAGTCCTCATGACCTAAACACATCTTAAAGGTTCCACCTCCCAATTTTGTCACAGTGGCAATTGCATTACAACGTGAGTTTTGAATGGGGACAAACCATAGCAGGATGGCTGCCACTTTTTCATGTAAATTCAAAAAGCTCCTAGGTGCCAAGCCTGGTATGCTCTTGTGTATGCTATTTCCATTTAACTAGGGACAGGCACCTTACCCAAGTTGAGTCAGTTGTGGTGCCTACCTATAAGTTACAAGTCCGCAAACTTGAATTTGGGCAAGTCACAATCCCTTTCTTTGAGTTTTGAACTTGGAACCAGAGGAAGATTATTTTTAGTGGCAGAAGACATAAAATGTAAGAATCAAAAGTTGTCATTGTTTATGTTTCCTGGCGTGGTGAGAAATCAGATCTACACAGAATTTAAAGTGATCTAAAAAGAGAAGGAAACAAAGTTCTGGAGTCCTTTCAGACTTTGGTTCCAGTTGTTTCTGAGGCCTGTTCTTTGTCTTACTTTCACTGGGTTCTTTAACCCTCTGTATTCTATTAACCAATAAATACCAGCCATTTTAAATTTGCTTTCTGGCACTGACCAAAATATGAGTCCTCACAAATAACATATCACTTTCTTATGCAAAGTATAATGACTGATAATTTCTCATCTTCATTTGAGATGTATTAATTGGTATTTCATATAGACTTATTTGTATTTATTTCTATTGATATCATGAAGGAAAGAAAAATATATGAACATTAAATTAGGTTGAATTGGTAGAGTTGGTATTCATATGAAGTGATTCTCTAAGACAAGGAACATGAATAAAAGGTTAAGTGTGCTTTGGAATAAAAGTAATAAAATTAGAAGCAAATATTTGATTGTCAGAAGCAAAAAAGTTATGGGTTATACTTGACACCTAGGGAATATGAATCTATACTTTGAACATAAGTTTATACATCGGTGAAAGAGCTAACATGAGTTTGGATTGATTCTGTATCAGAGGATTCACCAGGATGATCTGATAAATTCTTTTTAATGTTATTCTTTACTAATCGGAATTTTGAGCAGTATTGCTGATTACACATTTAAAAAGATTTTAAAATACTGAACAGGTTTCAGATAAGCTGATTGAAGAGGAAGAAAAATGAAAAAAAATTTTAACTGAGAAATATCAGCTGGTTGCAGTGGCTCATGCCTGTAATCCCAGCACTTTGGGAGGCCAAGGCAGAAGGATCCCTTGAGGCTAGGAGTTTGAGACCAGTCTGACAACATAGTCAGACTCCATCTCTATGAAAAATAAGAAAAATTAGCTGGGCATGGTGGCATGTTCCTGTAGTCCCAGCTTCTCTAGAGGCTTGAGGCGGGAGAATCACTTGAGTGCTGGTGTTTGAGGTTGCAGTGAGCTATGATCATGCCAACTGCACTCCAGCCTTTTCAACCTGGGTGACAGAGTGAGACCTTGTCTCAAAAAAAAAAAAAGTTACTTTTTTTTTAAAGTCAGAGAGAGGCTTTAATAACTATTTTCTAAAGACTGTGTCTTTCTACACAAACATACACTGGGGAAAGGACACCCATTGCAATAAATGGTGCTGGGAAAATTGGATTGCCATATGCAGATGAATGAAACTAGACCTTTATCTCTCATTATGTATAAAAATCAATGCATAATTTACTGTACGTATTTCCTTTTCTCTACATCCTTGCCAACATGTTTTTTTTTTTGTCTTTTTAATAATAACCATTCTGATTGGTGTAAGATAATGTCTCATTGTAGTTTTAATTAGCATTAGTCTAAAGACTAGTGATTTAATGTATGATTAAAAATCAGATCCCATCAGCCATTATCTATAGCAGATAAGTAGCCTAATAATGAACTGTCAATTCCCTCATATTGATTCATTTAAACTAATAGATATCACATGAAGAAATATTTATCTACTTAGCAATTCTTGCAGTTTTTTTATTATTTTCTTATTTTGAATTAAAGTAAAATATGAGTCATAATTTATAAATGTTATAATAGTTTTCATAAAGACATTTTGTTAGCCCATTTATATGTTATTTATGCACTCATAGAGAGAGATATGAATTCCTTGTATTAAATGTTAATTTCAATTATTTGGGGTGATTGGATTTTGAGTATTTTTTCCTTTCTTATTCTACTTTTCTCTATTGTATCATTTATAGTGATCACATACAAATTTATTATATGAAGAATATAGTTACTACCTTCGTTCACCTATATCACACACATACACACACATACACATTTCCAGATTGGCTTAATTTTTTATAATCCACTCAATTGGAAATGGATAAGAGCAGGTAGAATGTTATTTACATAAGAAGACAAATCAGAAGCTTTATAGAAAAAATTGGCAATATAAGAAAAATTAATCAGCCATACTTCTTAATTCATCATTCAAAATTCTTAGTTTTTTCTAATAGTCTTTTCTAGAAAACTACCTCAATGGGAGAGTCTAAAATACTGACCAGGATTTATGCATGCATTATTAGATGGATAATAAAGAAAAAGATAACAATAATTTAATTTCATGTAAATATTTATAAACATGCCTGTTTTCTTTCTCCATCACCCCCGAACATGCATAACATGCATAACATGCAGACACTTGTCAGCACTTATTTTAGGAACACTGCTATAGTCTCTTGAGTAGTCTCCTGCACCTTCTCAGGTAAGCCTCAGGTAAGACACTGATTAGACCAAATCATTGTAAACAACAAGCCATTTGAAGCAGATTATTCTTCTTTATAACATTTAACAGAGACAAAATTTTACATTTTAATGTACGTATTAGATTAATGATACCTTCACAAATAGATTGCAATCTCTATAAAATCAGGAATTTTGTCTGTTTTCCCTCATCATTGCTTCTTCAATATGTACTTCACACATTTGAGCACTCAGCAATTAAATTAATAAATCTGAGCACTTTGTTAAATGGATAAAAGGAGAGATAAAGAAACAATGGTAAATTGTGGTGGCATTAAGAAAACTATAAAATTAGGCAGTCATTTTGAAAAATGGAGAAGTCTTTTTAATAATTGTAATTAAGAAGTAAATTGAAATACAAATTTTAAACCTATTTTAAGATGAATAATATGCAAGTTAAAAAAGCTAAAAGAAAATATTCTACGAAGAGTATTTTTTTCATATAAGACATGACTATTCTGTAAAAGGGTAGGGGATCTACTCTATTAAAAATGAACTAATATCACTTTAAGTACTAATCTTAAAAAGCTTTAAGAAGTTAAACCAATCTTATCTCAATTAAGAAACCAGGAGAAACAGTAAGATTTTATAATCTATGTGTGGGTGTAAGTCCAATATGAAGTTATATGTTATAGGGAGGAGTTATAATAATCTCACATTTTAAGAAACTTCTTTGCTCCCCAAATAAAACTTAAATAGACAGGTTTTAATATTCCAAGAAACAGCTGGAGTTACCCTACATGCAGTCTTTTAATGTTAACCTGGTCAGTATAGAGCTCACCCAGAAAACCCCAGAACGTGCTGTCAGGAGGCAGGGAGGGCTCACCTATGAGACAGCAAGCGCTGGTAAATTGAGCTTCTCATCATGTTCCTTCTAAAATCCAGTGAAAATAACTGCAAATACACACACCAAGATAATGGTGTTTGGTCATCGCTCAGGACTCTCCCATTAACATCACTTCTTGCACACACCACAATCATTCTTCTGGAAAATATAAATGATAATATATAGATATTTGGTGCTATTCACTAAAAGTTAGGTGTTTAAACTTTCTGAGGACAAGGATCTATATTGTAATAATAATAAATCTCACTTTGTATAGCTTCTTGCTTATTTCATATCTCTTCACATTATTGCTTAAAGTAAAATATAAACTTAGAAGTAATAAAACTAAATTTTAAAAATCTCTTTAAATCAGATTTTTATGATATAATGTTTTCTGGGGGCATTATTTGAAGTTAAAGAAGTTATAATGACCTGATTAACCAGAATATCATTCTCTGCAGATGAAGCTATTTATGTAGTTCCCTAGGTATGTAGACACAAGTTACCTGCTGTAATCAAATCACCATTGATGGGAATAATATGCTGAATCAATGGTGCATTAATAATTGAAGTGCTGTTGCTACTTCTTGTAAATCTTGATAGAGAAAATTGAGTCATACTTTTCATACACACATGTGAAAGAAGATCATAGTTTTTTAGAATCTATGCTAAATGTAATTTTACCAAAATAGATTTTATACTCATTAGAGCTAGGTAGCACATCCAATCATTCTGGACACACATGCTGCTATACTTACATTATTTTGAAATGTTTTCAGAGTAGAATAAACAAAAAACCACCACTCCGTCATCTCCTGTTTATTATAATTACATTACAAAACCAAGATCTCATTTGTAATCCTAATTAGTTTTAGCAGAAAATGGAGTTATGTCACTCGATGAAAATCTATGCTAAAATGTTCTGTGAAATTTAGTGTTATTCTCAATTTGCAGGCACATAAAATGCTATCATTATCTTACAGTATAATGTTTCCCATACTCTAAAGTGCCAGGAAAAAATTGTTTTATTACAAGAGAAAAGATAGATCAACTTTTAAAAATCATCTTTATCTTAACGAACCTTGCTTTCAAACACTTAGCTTGGATAGAGGACCTAAAACCTGAGTTCAAGGTCATCACTGAGTCAAAATCTAGAGCACCTGAAAATAGAATCAAAGCTAAACACGTTGAAAGAAGCAAGGTGAATGTTGTCTTGAGGAACTGAGGCAAACAGAGAATGCTACTTGCAGTTTACTTTTATGAGGTGGACAGGTGGTAAAGTATTGGGGGAACGCTGCTGGTAGAAGGAACAAAGAAAGGATCTCTTAGTGTTCTTCAGGCGCCTAGAGTTCCCCAGGCTTTTCTGGTAGAAAGTCATGGCCTGGATTGTTTGTTAAAGATGGAGTTATGTCACACAAAGTTTTTTCTCTACTTCTTATTCTCGCTACAGCAGTGTTATTGCTGCTCTGGTGTATCTGCAGGTCTGTCCACTATGTCCTCCAGTTTGCCGCATCCCAATGACAGGAAAAGCTTGATGAAGACAAGGCACATCTGCATAGACAGCGGTAATAAGAATCAAAACATTGTACATTTGGTTATCTTCTTTACGTTTATTAAAGCCCCAACAGGCAAGATGACTAAGCCTAAAATGAATTCAGAGGTTAGCAAGAATGATGACGTGGGACTTTTCAATCCGTTTCAATGCAAATAAGCAATGAAAAGTTATCAACTGGGCAAGGGTACAAATGAATGAGCAGATGAAGCTTCTGGAGTGAGCACAGTTCCTTAAGGAGGTGGGTCGATATTAGGTGGTCAAGCAGTTTCCAAGAGTGAGGAATCACTTACGTCGGAGGAGATCAGAATAATTGGCTTGCTGCCTTATGTATGGCTGAACAGACGGAGAGGCCGTGCTTCATGCCCCCTGTTTCTCATTGCCTCATTTGATGACCTGCAGGCCTGGCCCTGGCTAGAACTGAGGAGTGGGGTGGCAGTGTAGAGAAAGCTAAACTAGAAGATAGCTTCGGTTCAGATTTCTCTCTTACTACCCATAGCCTGTTTGTACATACATTATTCTTCTCCTTGACAAAAGAAACATAGCACATAGCTATTCGAGTTTACTCTGGAGGTCATCCGTTGGTCAGCCATAGCATGGTAGTGGACCATGATGCAGGGAAATAACAACAACAAAAAAATCTGCTATTAAATTGTAGATTTAGGCGGAGACATATAATGAAACAATATAATCGTGATGAACACTGGAAGCTATTTTGAGCTGACAAGTTACCTGCGAGACGGGTAGTATAAAATCATTATTCCCTATCAGTGCATCCTTTCTAGTCACTGGTCATCTAAATGGAGAATGGATAGGTAGATGTAGAAATGGCTTGATTTAAGGAAACAGTGATTTAGTTACAAGTGACAAAGAAATATTAATCCCAATCTGGCTTAAATAGAAAACACATTTATTGACTTTAGAGAAGACCTAGATCTCATGACGGGCTCCCTCAATCTCACGTCTGAATGTTTTGCCTTTTGATGTTTCAGTTCAATCATCAGGCTTCATAGAGTGACTGTTTTCCCACTTACAGCATCCTAAATGTTCCTTTGCCTAAACACTAGGCATGTATTTTCAGTGTTCTCACACATCACATACTAACAAGTATTCTAAGGGAAGATAGAGGGTATCTTTTGAGAGATCAGAAAGAAATCCTTCCTTCTACTGCCTTTAATTGGACAAAAATGGATTGAGTGCTCCTCCCTGAACCAATAACTATTAACAATGTGAACCAAAACAAAAATTTAAGGCTCCCCCCACCCCCACCGGCTGACTGAATGGACCCCCTTGTGGCCAAAGGAATATCCTAAAACCAAATTGCCTGCCAGGAGGAAGGAGGTCAGACAGGCCTCATCATGCCCGGCTCCCTTCTTGGAGTCCTTTGTGACCCATTGACAGGCCTAAGGGTATGCAAGACAAACCTGCAGGTCCTCAATTTACACAACAAATCTATGTCAGGTGGCTTATCTCTGAAACATTCCAAGCCTTTAGACAAAGCTTCATGTCTTTAACCAATTACAAGCCAAAGAATCTTTAAACCCGCCTATAACCTGTAAGCCTCCCCTTCGAGATGGCCCACCTTTTCATGCCAAACCAATGTATGCCTCCCACGTATTGATTTATGACTTCACCTGTATCCCCTGTCTCCCTGAAATGTATAAAACCAAACTGTAACCCAGCCACATCAAGCCCACTTGCTCAAGGCTTCTTGGGAGTGGCTCTGGGTCATGGTTCTCAAATTTGGCTCAGAATAAACTTCTTTTAAATATTTCAGAGTTCGGATTTTTCCGTCCACAACAAAAAGGGAGATTATTAGATTAGCTTAATCCAGGTAGCTGAGTGGGGCAAGTTTAATGCTGTCAAATTCTATAGCTGAGAATAGGAGAGTAGCAAAGAGGAAACAAAGAATGGAAAGAAACAAAAAGTATCCGCACATGTCAAAAAGGCACAAGAGCTAATCTGAAAGTATCCCCAATGGCCAAATCTAGAGTAATTTTAGCAGCATTACAATTAATGGTAGATTGTATTAGCTTATAACCCAAAGAATAAAATAAATATCCATGACTCCACACTTATATAAATACATAGCTGAATAATATAATAAATGATAATGGACAAATTTTCCTTAGAAAATAATTCCAATAAATAAATGTATAAAGGAAATATAAAATCTCCATTAGAACCCTATACCAACATTTACTGCAGGCAAGATCCAACACTCTTCATTAAAAGGGTGAGCAAAAGTTAAAGAAAAAAACAGAATGTGTGCATATTTTCAAAGTATCTCCAGCCAAATAAATATTTATTAATTACAAAGAAAGTAATAGTGTTATAACTGCAGAGTGGAGAAATCTTGCACTCAATATCTTAATGAAGTGATCAAATTTAGCATTACCAAAAATAATACTTAACATCATGTTCACCCTGACATCATACACTGAGAAAGATGTCACTTTTGTGGCATTCTACACAATAATGTACAACTTCAATATAGTTATGGAAAAAAAAAACATCAAACTCAAATTAAGAGGCATCCTAAAAATAACTGAACACTATAGATATTTCAAGGGGATGAAAAGCAAGGAAAGACTGGGGAACAGTTACATTTTTAAGGAGAGTAAGAAGACATGACAAACAAATGCCATGTGAAATCTTGGGTAGTCCCTGACTTTAGCAAAAATGATCAATGGCACCACCTCAGCCATGGAACCCATTCAGGTCAGCCTCAACTCACTGGCCAGGGTAGCTCTAAATGTAGAATCACCCTTATGCTTCCTCCTTATGGGACTATGTGTAGTGTGCAAATCTCTAATACATCCTGCAGTACCTAGGCAAATGCCTCAAGCCACTGTAAAGGTCAATACAAAACCCTCTGGAGAAATCCACCTAGCGTTCTAAGGTAGACCCTGAAAATTTAAATCATTTTTTTCAAACTTTGACATTTGTGTTCAGGACCCTGGGAGGCATGGTTGAGGTCAATACTTCAGGTTGACTTCCTCTTGCTGCTTGGAATTGTATGCTGTATAAGGAAACAGAAATGAATTTGTTTCTAGATTTTGTTGGTCAGATTAGAGTGGCCAATGGAGTGGGATATTTATGGGATAATTCACCACATACCAAGACAGTGCAGATACAAGAAGCAGATAGTAAATATTATTGAACAAAAATTCTTCATGGCCTGTTGCATTTCTGTACAACTTGTAAGTAGAGGCACTTGCTGCCTTTGTTCCAGACTATCTCTTAAAGGATGTTTTTATAACAAACAGCCTTGGAACATGCAGATAGTATTTCCCTTCAAAACAAAGGGTGGGTCTGTTTACTATCCAATATATTTAATAATAAAGATAATATCTCCCTGAGAGCTGAGCTCAGGCAGGTTACTATACATTATAAAAGATTTGATTCCCTTACGTTGTGGTTTGTCTCTTCAATGCATCTTACTGAGGCTTGGCGAACTGGTACAAATACTGACGCTGGCCACTGATCTTGTTGTGAGTATAATACCGTGCTTTGTCTCTGACCAAGAGGAGTGACATACATTCTTCCATTTTCCGTGTAATTGTGGGAGCCTAACTTGTTAGCTTATAGTATGATGAAAACTCAAACCTTCACAGTTGTTGACACCCACTATAACCCACTATTAATATTTCTTTTTGTTATTTCAAAATATTAGGGGGATAAATGTTTTTGTTACATGGATACCTTTCATAATGCTTAATTCAGAGCTTTTAGTGTGCCCATCCTGCAATTAGTGTTCATTGTACTTGATAGGTAGGTTTTTACTCCTCCCCTCTTCCCTGGCTTCTTGATTTCTAATGACCCTCACATCTCTCTATTTCCATGTGTGCCCATCGTTGAGCTCCCAATTACTAGTGAGAACATGTGGTGTTTGGTCTTCCATTCATGAGGAACTTCACTTAGGATAATTGTCTCCAGTTTTATCTAAGTTCCTGCAAAAGATTTTATTTCATTCCTTTTTATGGCTGAGTAGTTGAGTAGTATTCTGGAGTGTGTGTGTGTGTATGTAGACACACACACACATAATGCTACTATTTCTTATAAAGAAAAAGAGGAGGTCACATTTACTGTAATAGGATATATCAGTAGTTGAGAGCAATTTGAAGGAGAAAATGTTGTAAATAAGGCATTATATTAATACAGAGTGGAGCCTAAATTTCAGTCAGGGGCAAATAAAATTTCCTAAGGATAACCTGTAACCTGCATTCTACTCTCACAACTTAAATAGCTCTCATTTATGCTAATATTGAGCATTGAATTGTTAAATAAATTAAACAATTTCCAAATGCTGTATTACAGGACCTTTGTGTTACGTTGAACATTTTGATCACTCCATTCTACCTAAAAATTTACCTGTGTGTCTGCAATAATCTTCTGATTCTACTCTTACTTTTCGGATTATCTTTTTTCACATGGGTATCTCTTCTTATCTGCTAAAAAGTTGTTATTTCTCCAGGATTTACCCAACATGAAAATCTATCCATTCTTTTTAGATTTAACTTATCAAGCATATGCTTTTTACTCATAAATGGGTATATCTCTGGCTTATACCATTCTCCTGAATTCCGACTGCCTGCTGAATAACTCTTCCAGAAAACTTGAACATAATTTGTTCAGAACTGAACTTGCAATCTTTGTATTTTAAATGTAATTTATTATTATTTTTGTCTGTTTCATTAATTGGCAACATGCTCCAATCAGGCACCTGAATGTTATCTTGGACTTGTTCATTCTCTTTTACTTCTCATATCTTATCAACTCTCTAGTTGTTCTAACCTCTTTTGTTGTCCCTGTCCGTGTCCTCTCCATTCTTATTGCTACTGTTCTTTTTTTAAAATTTCAAAGTATTAAGGAGGTACAAATGTTTTAAGCTGCATGGATTGCTTGTGTACTGCTTGAGTTCTGGCTATAGGTGTGCCCCTCACCCACATAGTGTTCATTGTACCCATTAGGTAGGTTTTCACCCATCCCCTCCTCCCCTTACCCTTCTGCTTGATTTCCACTGAGTTTTACATCCCTGTGTACACATGGCAACAACAAAAAATTAATAAATGGGATTTAATTAAAGTAAAAAGCTTCTACACAGCTAAGAAAACAATCAACAGAGCAAATAGACAACCTACGGAATGGGAGAAAATATTCAGAAGCTACACATTTGATAAAAGGCTAATATCCAGAATTTATAAGAACTCAAGCAAATCAGCAAGAAAAAAACGACCCTATTAAAAAGTGGGCAAAAGACATGAACAGAGTTTTCTCAAAAGAAGAAAAACAAATGGCCAATAAACATATGATAAAATGCTCAATGTCACTATTGTTCTGGATGTGGCTCTCATCTGTTTGTCTTCTATGATTGTTCTCTGATACTCAAAATTGACTTCTCTGCCGTTGCCAGAATTTACCTCCCTGAGGATGCCCATAGGATAAAATAAAAGCAACCCTGACTTTAAGAACCTCTGTGAACTGATCCCTGCCTCCTCTTCAGCTTTGTTTTCTGCCACTTCCTAAGCATTGGACTCTATGGGCAAGAAATAGTCAACCAAGACTTTCTGCTCCTGCTCCTACAGACATACACTGACAGCACCCTCAGCACCAAGCCCTGCTCATGCTCAGGCAATCCCCTGGAGTGCTTGTGTGCCTGGCACATGTTTTTCTGCTTTTTGAAAAGCACAATAACTCCTTTAATAATTAGGGTTATCTCTACTTTTTTAGGAAACTTCTTCAGTCCTAATGTTAGTAACTCATTGAGACTGTCATTTGGTATTAAATCACTTCTTTTTGGTTTTCTCATGGTATATTGTGAATTCCTCTTATTAAAACTGCACAATGATTTTTTATCATCTGTTTGTCTTTTCTGCCTTCCTACGTCGGTGAATTCTTTAAGATCAGGTGAAGTCAGAAGCATGCCTTATTCATCTTTTTTTGTTTTCATTTTTGTTTTTGTCTCACACAATGACTGATGAGAGCTCAGTAATTTGAAAAAATAGTTAATAGAATGCAAAAATAAAAATGATATCATATCTGTATCTACTTTTACCTATAATAGGTGGATGGATATACATATAAAATCTGCTCATCTAGAACTAAAAATTAACTAGACCATTTTGCCTGCTCTGAAGCAGTATTTATTAAATGATCCCCAGCTGTCTTTGGATTTCCCTTTAGTAGAGGCAGCAGAATTAAGTGTCTATATTTAGGAAACTAGTTCAAGAGCCCATAAGAAGCTACTTCAAACTCATTTCCAAGTCATTTATTTTAACAGCCAGAGCATTTCTTAAAGCCAATCCTGCCTTATTCCTTTACTTCTAACCAAATGTAGGCTTTGCATTAAGAATAATGCCACATAACTCTTATCTGCTAGCTTGAGTTATTTAACAAATAATTTATGTATTTTTTTACTTTTTTGACTGAACATTACCATAGTGATATGAAGCACAGTTACTGTTGAATGTGTACATTGAATATATATGTATATTGATGATAAAACATATTTTGTACCTTTCAGACTTTATTGCAACAGAGATACTATTTACAATAAGTAACAGCTATTTATCATTTCATCAAAGCTAAAGTAAAGGACCCTGCTAACCAGAAATAACCATTTCATCATACTTTCTGGCATGACATAAAAGCCATGTTATCAAGTGTCTATAAATAAGTAAGTTCAATTTATAATTTATATGTTTTTACATAAAAATATGTCTGAAAATTGCATCTAGATATTAGCTACAATTTTTTTTGTTTCTTTTTTGTTTTCCTGGAGACAGGTTCTTGCTCTGTCACCCAGGCTGGAGTACAGTGGCACAATCATAACTTACTGCAACTTCGAACTCCCAGGCTCAAGTGATCTTCACGTCTCAGCCTTCCAAGTAGCTACAGCCATGTCCCACCATGCCCAGCTGAGATTTTAACCCTATTTGGAGGCAGCAAAATTATGGTCATAAATTAAAATGCTACTTACATTTTATTAATAAAAACAAGTATTACACAAGCTTTGCTTTCTCAAAAAGTTCAAATTCAGTGAAATAAACAACTACATTCAATGTTTTCTACAGTATTTGTGCAACATTAACCTCTAAAAAAGTTCACATTTAGACCAAATTGATACAATGAAAAATTATGGACAACACTTCAATATGAAGAGCTTTTCTGAAAACAATCATAAATTTTAGATTAAGGAGAAGCTTTAAATTATAATCCAACTAGACTTCTCTTTAGATATATGCCTTTTAAATTACAGTTTTAAAAGGTAAACTGTTTGTATTCATTCAACAGTTTTAAAAGGTAAACAATTTGTATTCATCATTTAGAAATTACTACTAGATTAATAACAAAAGTAACAGTTATTGTCTAATCATTCCTGAATATAAATTCCTGCTCTTTACATGATATCATTTTAACATATTCTCTTTTTTGAGAACTTTCCCCCACAGCATATCATTTCTTTTTTATTTTTCAGCTTTAGAAATTATATATTGATTACTTATTTTTAAAGATGAGGATTTCTTATCTTTTCTAACTGGTTCCACACTGAACTCTTCTCTTTAATCCTCTCATTTTAGTGTTATCATTTTCATAAAACAATATTATACTTTTATAAGATGATTATATAAATATTATTATAGTTGAGCTATATGGAAAATTATGATCAAGTGCATTTCTTACATGAAATTTGGCTTTATAAACTTTAGTTAACAACTATCTCAGTTTTTGTCATTTGAAAACAGAATTCTATTGATAATTTTCCACCCTACTCTCTTTTACCTGGTTGTCCTTTAAGTTTACTGCATGTCAGTTACCTGGGGACAGGCCTTTACTATAATCTGGTAATTTCTTTAAACATAAAAACTTTAATGAAGTATAGCCTTCACAGAAAAGTGATGCAGAAACATACATATACATCTTGATAAATATTCACATATTAAACAACCTTATGTAATGATACTCCAGATAAGGCAACAAAAGATTTTCTGAACCCCAGAAGTCCCCATTTATGCTATATCCCAGTCACTTTCCCCAGCATAAATACTATCCTAAATTCTAACGCTATAGATGACTGTGACCACCCTTGGACTTTTCATCAGTTAAAAGACTATTTGTTTCTTTTGTGTCTGATTTCATTCTCTCAATGTTACTCTTTGAGGTTATCTGTATTGCATGGAATTATCATATACTCATTGCTCTATATGGTCCACGGTGTTGATCCATTCCACTATATCGATCCATTCCACTGTGGGACATTTGGGTTCCTTCCAGGTTTGGTTTTGTTCCATTGTTAAGTAGCCTTGCTTATATGTTTGGTGTTAGTGGTCTGTTGTTATTTAAATTTTGGTGTTGCTATTGAGAATTTGATATCATGCTAACTCTTCTGAAAATTCACAATAATGTGGTTGGATGTGTGTATAAATGTGTGTGTTTTTCATTAATCATACTCAGCACTTAGGAAATCATTTTATTCTCAATCTTGATATTGAGAATAAAAAGCATCAAAAAATTCTGATACTTTTTTGTTTATTTTCATTTCTTCTTTTTATTTAAATTTATATTATTTAGATAGTGTATCTTTTGGAAGAATTCTCTAAATCTCTGTTTCTTTTCACTGATCTTCCTTTTTCTCTCTTTGTGTATGTGTATGTGTGTGTGTGTGTGTGTGTGTGTGTGTATGCCTGTCTACTTTTCAGAAAATTTCCTTAACATTTTTCATCCCTTTTTAAATTTTTCATTTATACTGTCATATTTTCTTCTCCTAAGCACTTTATAATTCTAATTATCTTAATGTTCATTTTTAACAACCTCCTGTGTTTGTTTTAATAATGCAATGACTTCTATTTTTTAAGAAAATGAGCATGTATTTTTTTAACAATTCACAATTTTTTTTTCATTTGTCCTAATTTTTTTTTTCAGGTTGATATTTTTTGGCCTTGGTTTGTCATTGTATAGACTTTTCATAAATATTTTCTATTCTTTGGTTTCATATTCACATTTCATTATGAGGATCTATCATATTGGAATGAGGATTTGTCCACTGCTAGGAATTGAGCGTGTCATTGGGTAATAATAAAGATGCGTAGCTACTTGTTTTTGTTTTATTTATTTTTTCTTAATTGTCCTTTTGGAGCATTCTGAGAAGGGAAAAGATGTGGGAGATCTCATGGTTTAATATAAACACTTTTACTCAATTTGGTTTTCACTACAGTGTCCACCATTACTACCTCTTCTTTTCAGCTTCCAAAATGTTTGAAATACATTTATTTCTTCTATTGTGCCTCACTTCATTTTATTTTTGGACCTTTTGGGTTATACTGTGTTTTCAATCCCTTTATTGAAATGTTACTGAAGTTTTAGAAGGAGATGGAGATAACCATGTGTATTCTATACACTGTGTTTAACTGGACAATCTTGTATCACTTCTAATTTCAATATCATCCCTGCAAGTGAAGAAAGACAGAATGTATGAAAGTTTATTTAGTCAGGTTTTGTTTCTCTCATTGAATTTTTTTTCCTTCACTCATTTAATAAATATCTCTTGGCTGTTTAGGTGCTATGCTGTGAACTCAAAGGACATTTTGTCAAAAATATAATTGTTGGAGGAGGGGAAAATGGCAGAATAGGGGTGACCTCCTGGCTCTCGCTCTCAGAGTGGGAAGTGGAGAAAGGAGACAGCCACAGGCGAGTAAACTGCACGACCACAGGATCTGCTTCCTAAACCTGCAGAGAAGCAGCGTGAGACAAACAGCACTGGGGAAAAACTAAGGTTAATCGGAGAATCTACTGCAAAGCCTGGAGAGTCCGAAATATATAGTAGGGAGGGAGTGCGGGACCCTGGCACCCATGAGCCGGCTGACTGAGGCAGTGCCATCTGACTCACAGGGGACGTCTCTTCCTCCACCGACCTCCACTGCCACGCAGGCAAGGAAGTGCCTGAAGTCGGTGGGAAGTGGTAGTGGGGGCAGATGGGCTGTGTGAAGTAGAGACTGGAGCGGGAACGTTTTGAACTCTCCTGTGCGCTCTGCTGAATCAGCTTTGGGCGGGGGAGCGACCTGACCAAGCAGACACTTCCCGGTCTGGCAGGAGAGAGCTTGGTGACAGGCATCTCACTTCAGGAGTCTTCTAGGACCAGGACGGGTGTGTGTGTGGTGGGGCGTGTATGCCTTAAAGGAGGCTCTGTCCTTGGATATCACTGAGGAATTGGCTGGCGCAGGGTGTACGGAGTGCGGATTTCTGCCCCTAAACGGTTGTGACTCAGCATGTTGGGGAAGCAGTGGGCTCAGCCGGTGGATTGGAGACAGCCCGCCAAACCCAGCCCAGCTTTCCACCCTGCAAGCACCTTCTGTGCTGGCTCGAAGTGGGCAGGCAGCTGCCACTCCAAGAGTCCATAGCCTGGAAACACTGTGGCGGGTTGCTCTGGAAGCGGTCTCAGACCTCCCCCCTGCCCTAGCCTGGCTCAGCAGGTCTGGCATTTGGAGGAGGGAAATAAGGAGAGAAGCTGTCTGCTCCTCCAACACCCCCTCCCATCTTCCCATCCTGGCAGCTAAGGCTCTGTGTTTGAAGGGGCGAAAGGGGGAGAGTGGTCGCTTGCTGCAGCTGACTCACCAGGTTGGACTTGGGTGGTCTTCTGTCCCACCCAACCACCTGTCCCAGCCAGCCACCAGCATTTCGTGCCAAGAGAACAGAGCCTTCATTGGCAGAGCAGAGTTGTGAAGGAGACTGCTTTTCCAGATGTGACCTGGGGAGACATTACCGCCCACACTCTCCTGCAACTGGGGCCTGGGTGCTTCACACCAAAGGGACAGACTCCACCCCTGGGAAGAGTTGAGAAAGAGGCAGTTGTTCAACTCGAAACCCGTGGCTCCAGACCGCTACCTCTACTTCACTTTCTCTTCCCTGCTGGCAGCTGAGAGGCAGTAGTAATAGCTTATCTGCACAGCCTTTCAAGCTGAGACCTATATTTACCTCTTTACTGTGGCTTGGTAGCTGGTGCCTCTAGCCAAAGGGATAGTCCCATTCCTAGGTATTGCAGAGGGGGGAGGGAGTCCGCCTTATGGGCTGAGATTTGCCGGGGTTGCTGATGGCCCTTGGCTGCGACCAGACCACTGGGGTTTCGTGCGGAAGGGAGTGACCCCACCTCTACAGGGGTGGAGCAGCAAGGTAGGTCACTCTCTGGTCTGGGACCCTCAGTGACCTCGGGCAGGGCTACTCCAACAGCTCTGAGTTTTAGGCTATGTAGCAACTAGATAAACCCCACCCTTGGAGGGGCAGAGGAATGAGAGTAACCACTTCCTGGAATGAGATACCAGGTAGCCCTAGGAAGTGCTTTTCCCCCAGGCCAGTGGGTTATCTTCCCCTCTGGCAGGGCAGACTCCACACTTGGAGGAGTGGAAAAATGAGAAAAGACATTTCCCAGATTGGGATCTGTGGCAGTCTCATCCATCACCTCCCCCCAGCCCACCAAGACAGACTCAGTCCTTGAAGGAAGGAAGAATGGAGAAAAGTTGCTTTCTCTATATGCTTTCTCTATAGCCTGAATATGTGGGACCTTGGAACTAAGCAAAAGGGGACAGAGTGACGTCTACATATAGCGGGTTGGTTTTGATCATCTGATAAGATCAGAACACAAGGGCTTGCCCTTGACACCCAGACTGTTGCCAACCTAGGGGCTTGTGGTTCAGGAAGGAAAATCTTGACCATAGTCCTTTGCAATTGCACCAGTTGACGCCCCCCTACCAGGAGCTGCTCCACAAGAGTGATGGAAAGAACTCTAAATAACTTATTAGCAGCTCCCCACTAGCTACAGATCAAGCAACTTCTGAAGTATTCTCTCTTAGACTCACTGATGCCTGTAAGTCTTCTCACCCCACCTAAAGTAGTAACAGGGCTCTAGGAACCCATGGGAGTGGCAGGACATTCCCTAAAGACTGAGATACTTGTATATCCTATCTGGAGGCTTAAAGCACAATTCAAAGGTTTTGGAATACTTTGATAATTGACTCCTCCTCACAAACCACAAGAAACAAAAGAGAGAGTAAACTCATAGCATAACACAGTGTCTCCCACTTCCATCTAGTGGTTGATAGAGGACTCACGCTCACAAGAGTGATCTAACTCCTTGGTATCTAAGCAAGGGTGCCAAACTCACTAAACTCTGTCAGCAGAAGGTGAAGATATCAGGTCAAAGATAACCCAACAGGCTGAAACTCCTCTAAGACAATACAGGACCAGAGCACATCTCCCCAGTGCTGTCAAGGATCATCCCTTTGGAATTCCAGAATTTAGTCCATACGCCAGTCTGAACACCTCTGGTCCTTGACAAAGTAGCCAGATGAGAAAGAACTAGCAAAAGATCACAGGAAACATGAAGGATCAGAGAGAAAAGTCACCTCCAAAAGAAAATACTCAATCTCCACCAACTGATACCAACTTACATGATATGATTAAACTGGCAGAAGAAGAATTCCGAATATGGATTGTTAGAAAACTCAATGGAATTGAAGAGAAAACATAATCCCAACATAGAGAAACCACAAGAACAATTCAGGAAATGAATGAAAAATTCTCCAAAGAAATTGAAATAATACAGAAAAAGCAAACGGAAATCCTGGCAATGAAGGGAATATTCAAGGAACTCCAAAATACAGGAGAAAGCCTCAAGAACAGAATGGATCATGAAGAGGACAAAATCTCAGAGCTTAAAGATTATGCCTATGCACTAAACAAATCAGAAGAAGAAAGAGAACACAGAAACAAGAGATAAGACCAAAGTTTACAAGAAGTGTGGGACTATGTAAAAAAGCCGCATCTCAGATTGATTGTGATGCCAGAAGGGCAAGAGGAACACTCACAAGGACTGGAAAACTTATTTCATGGAACACAGGAGGAAAATATGCAGGGCCTGGTCAGAAATCTTGATATCCAGATACAAGAAGCACACAGAACTCTTGGGAGACTCAATGTGAAAAGGCAATCACCTCGTCACGTGGTTGTTAGACTGACCAAAGTAAACGTGAAAGAAGCAATCCTCTGTGGAGTGAGACAAAAGCAACAAATAATCTATAAAGGAAAGCCTATCAGACTAATTGCAGATTTCTCAACTGAATCCTTACAAGCCAGAAGGGATTGGGTGCCTATCCTTAATCTCCTAAAACAGAATAAAGCCCAATCTAGAATTCTTTATCTGGCAAAATTAAGTTTCATCTATGAGGGTGAAATAAAGTCC
>CAUYRT010019713.1:0-26429 GCA_963574885.1 Lepilemur ruficaudatus
AGCAGTCCGAGATGCAAGGGAGGGGAAAGTTAGCCGCTCCACCTACCCTTGTCGCTGGTCTCCAAGCTTCTCGTGGGCTTTCTCCTTCCAGTTCTCCTCTGCAACCTCCTCCCGTGGAGTCTCTCATGGTCTCAGGTATCCCTCCTCTGACCCTCGTCCGATGTCTGCTTGTCTGCTTGCTTATTTCTGCCGCTTTCTTCTCAAATCTGTCTTTTTTGCGGAGACACTCTGGCTGGCGGCTTTACTCGTCCGCCATCTTTTGATAATGCATTCTTTCACAATTTCTCCATCACTGAATGGTTTCCTTTTTTTCCCCAAGTGTATAAGTTGCTTCAGTGGCATTATCAGTTCTTATTGCTGCTTGAAAGAATTGTCTTTGCTTTTGCGTTTCATCTTTAAATTTCTACAGTACAACCTTTGGTGCCTTCCCTCTAATTTAAAATATTTGTGGTCTTTATGAGTGTTATAATGCTGATGAGCATTGAATTTCTTTAACATTGACATTGCAGTATCATAAAGCAAGCAAATCATCTTATCTTTAGCAGACAAGATGATACTACAGTTCCTGATCCTCATTAACAAATCTGTGTTTTCCTTTAGCGTTCTATTGGTCTTCTTTGACATGATGGGCTGTTAAGCAGACAGAATTAAAAATACTGTTGAGCTGTGCAACTGTTCACAAAGTCCACTTCAAACAGAAACACAGTGTGCACCATTGTCAAAAGCTGATAACAGATTGGCCTCCTTGACCCTCCTAAACTTTCACCGACCAGCCTTGTACAGTAGTGGTGCCAGTCAAGAGGGGGAAGTGAGAACTAAATCATGAGCGTAGCAGCCATCAATTTAGCCCTTATGGCTTGCTAATGTTCTGATTGTGCCTGTTAATCTGGGAAGATTATTTTGTTTTTTGCTATTTTAATTATGTTCATTTTAAAAATAAAATAAAAATAAAAAAGATGAAAAAAATGCATTAATAAAAATAAAAGGATTTTATTCTGTAAATTCCTGTAATGTTCTGTAAATTGTTCTGTTAAATTTTGGATTCAGTCAAAAGGCCGCAGTGAAGGACCTAGAAGGTCACATGTGGCCTTAAGGCTCCGGACAGTCACCAAGTCTCATCTCATAAATTTGAAGTTCACCTACTTACCTCTTTCTGTCTCTGTTTTCACTACCTCAATACAGTCCATCTTTCCTCTGGGTTACTACAACTGCTCATTAAATTGGTCTCCTTCTGTAATCTTGCTCCATTCTAATCCATTCTCCTTGTCCTGATATAAGTGATCTTTGTAAATTGCAAAATTTTTGTTACTCTACAGGTTAAAACTCCTTAGGAAGTCCGTCTTGGCTTTATGGGGCCCTGTGTAATTGATTGATTTCTTTTCTCATGCTTCAGCCAAACGTCTTTCTGGTCTTAAGTGCGGTGCTTAGCTTAGAAGCATTTCAGCATCTGCATGATGTCCCTTCTGTTTGGAACAACCCCTGAACTCTTTCCCTTCTACTCCCTTTTCCCAGCTAATTCTCTGTCTCCTTTCTGGTCTCAGTTGAATTTCTTTTGGGAAGCTGTCCCAGACTCTGAGAGATTTTTGTGTGATGCCCTCCTGCATTGTGTGCTTATCTCTTTACAGCACTTAACACCCCATATTGTAATTGTCATTTTACTTATTTGTGTTATCCCCTTGACTGATTGATACCTCTGTTAGGAAAAAGCCCTTGTCTGTTTGGTTCACCATTATATCCTCAGAGATTAATGCAGTACTTTAGCCTAATAGGTAAATGATTAATGAAAAAGTGAGATTTTGCTGGTTCTCCAAGTTTTTGGAACACGAAAAATGATGTTAGAAATTATACTTTAACATCAGAATATAGAAATATACATATGGCTTTATTTAAGCCTTCTCTTTCTCTTTAAATCAAACCAAGTGACTAATTTTTCATTACAGATTTTAAGCCACATAAACAAAAATGATAAAAGACAAGGAAAAAATACAACTTAGCTGTCATACTTGCTTTTTTTTTTTTTTTTTAATTTCATAGAGATACATTGTGGATTGCAATGTGGATCTAGTCTAGGTAGCTTCCAAATACTAAGGTAGACTCTGGAAGGAGAAAGCTGATAAATTTTGTAATAGAGGCCATGGAAAGAGCTGTATTTTCAGGATTGTTGATGAAACCTTCATGCAAAACAAAATACCCTTTGAATCACATTAGGAAATATACTTCTTTCAGAGAGCTAAATATGTAGAGAACATAACTAATGAAGACTTTTGGTGAGGTGCAAGTGTTTTTGTACAATTGTTTGAGGTTGTTCAAACTCCTTTTTAACTATGAATGACACATTGTTTACTGTGATTAAGATACATTTAATTTTTTAAAATAACATCTCCTGGTACTCTTCTTTCTCTGCCTTTGTATTCTGTTATTAGATCAGTATTTGTACTAGCGGATGAAATAAGAGCAAAAGAGTTGTTAAATAGACTAGTTTTATTACTGGTTTTGCTATATTTAAAAGTAAGGCAGTAAGTTAAGGCCTCATGTTAGGTTTTGAGTCATTTGAATTTTAGCTGTTAGGCTAACTCTCAGTGTATAAAATCTAAGCTCGGTAATCCAGATAAATTAGGCTGTGTAACTAATCATATTATGGAAAGAATTTTATGGCAGGAATTTCCCACCGGTGCTTAACCCTTCTATCTTTTGGTTACATATGTCATTGGTAAAGTGGTAACAATACCTATTTCAAAGGGTTTTTGATCGTGAATAAGTATGGGTGGGCATGGTGGCTGGTGCCTGTAGTGTCAGCTACTTCGGAGGCTGAGGCCGGAGGATCACTTGAGCCCAGTGAGCTATGATCACACCACTGTACTCCAGCTTGGGTAACAGAGCAAGACACCATCTCTTTAAAAGATTAAAAAAATTAAAAAAAAAATGATTACATTTATGGACATAACTAATATATATTCAGTAAATATTTGTGGAATGAGAGTATAAGTAGGGTAATAATAAGTGTACAAAGAATGAAATTAATAGTATAATGAGTAATATTATAAGGTAGCAATAGCTATAGAAGAATTTTTTAAGTTTTTATTCCATCTTGCCATTTTAAAATTTTATATAAATCTAGCCCTTCCAGATGCTCATACACCTAAATACTACTTTTACTGCTTATTTAAATACTCTTTAAAAACCACTGTGCTAAAAAATACTTAAGTTGATCTAATATGACTCTGTAAGACAACTGCCATTACTAAATTGAAGGAACTCTTGTCCTGGAATTTTTTCTCCCTCCAGCCTCCTCATCAGAATGTATTAAGAGTATATATTAACTATGCCAGATATAATAGTGCCTATTTTAATGTTACTACTGTGCTTGAAGCACTAAAAAGAATAGAATCATGCTTATTTAATAGCTTGTTATATAACTGTAGCGGGTCTGGAGATTAGATTTATTTGACAGAGTTTTTACAATATTGATGCTTTAGCAACTATCATCGCTCTTAAGCAGAATAGAGATGGTATCTAAAAAGGTGTTTTGAATAAATCTCCCTGTTGAGCACAGGTAGCAGCTGAGAATTATTTATAAACTGATAAGTTCTAGAACCATTGGAACGATTGCTCTATGTAGTAAAATTTAACCAGGAATAAATGGCAGTAAGTTTGCCAACATAAAAAGTTTGATTTTATTAATAAATTACTCAGTTGGGATCTCTTAAATTCTGATATGTCAACTGGTGGGTCTTATAAACATACCTCAACTAAATACTTTCCCACTTGCTATCCCAAGAAAAGGCAATAGTAGCTACAAAGAAGGTTGAGAAGTTTGTTTATATTTACAGTTGACCCTTGATCAACACAGGTTTGAACTGTGTGGATCCACTTAAAACATGGATTTTCTTTTGCATTTGGGGTCCCTGAGACAGCAAGACCAACCACTCCTCTTCCTTCTCTTCATCCTACTTAACATGAAGACAGTAAGGATCAAGATCTTTATGATGATCTATTTCCACTTAGTGAATAGTAAATATATTTTCTCTTCCTTGTGATTTTCTTATTTCTAGCTTACTGTATTGTAAGAATACTATATGTAATACATACAACATTATAAAATGTGTTGATCACCTATTTATGTTATTGGTAAGGCTTCTAGTCAGTAGGCTATTAAGTTTTGGGGCTATTAAGTTTTGGGGGAGTCAAAAGTTGTATGTGTATTTTCATTCAGCTGTGTAGGGGTAAGGGGGTATCTGTGCTCCTAACCCCTGCATTGTTCAAGGTTCAACTCTTCATTTATTAAAAAATAAACTTTTTAAAACAATAGTTTTATAGAAAAATCTCAAACATATTAGAGTTCCCATATGCCCCTTGCCCAATTTCTCCTATTATTAATATCCTACATTTGTATACTATATTTGTTATAATTTATGAATTAATATCAGTATATTATAAGTAAATAAAGTCTATACTTTATTGAGTTCCTTCATTTTTAACTAATTTCCTTTTAACGTTCCAGAATTCCATATAGGAATGCATTTAGTTTTCATGTCTTCTTAGGCTTCTCTTGGCTGGAGCAATTTCTCAGACTGCTTGTTGATAACCTGGGTGATTCTAAGGGGCGTTATTAGTCAGGTATTATAGATGCCTCTCAATTTGAATTTGCCTGAGGTTTCCACATGATTAGACCAACATTATGGGTTTTTGGGAGGAAGACCATGGGAGTGAAATGCCATTTTTATCACATCATACTAAGGGCACATGCTGTCAATAAGATTCATTGGTGTTAATGTTGACCATGATCACCTGACTGAGATAGTACTTGTCAAGTTTCTTCACTGTAAGATTATTCTTTTTTCTTTCCCTTCTATACTGTATTGTTTGGCAGGAAGTCACTCTGCACAGCACACACTTAAGGTTAGAAGTTGTGTTCTGCATCCTTGATGACAAAGTATCTACATAAATTATTTAAAATTCTGTATGGGAAATTTTTCCTCTTTTTCCTGGTTTATTTATATCAATGTGGACTCATAGTTACTTATTTTATACTTTGGGTTATAATGGTGTCCTGCTTTACTTTTGCTCATATTGTTCCAGCTTTGGCTGTTGGGAATCTTTGTTGGGTCCTGTGTCCCTTTGACATACCCCCATCAAGGTGTAGTGTCTTTTTGTTGTTTTTGTTTGTTAGTTGAACACTTTCTTACTTTCTGTCATTACACAATACTTCATGCTCATTTTGTATATTTCCTACCTTATTCCTAGAATCAGCCGTCTATCCAAGGAAGCCCAGTTCCCTTTATTGGAGAATGGTATTAGAAACTAAGATTTGGTTGTTAAATGTGCTTATTGCTAATGGGGTGTTATTGCTTTTATTTAGCTGTCTCAGCTAACAGAGCAAGAAAATATGTGTGTGTACCAACCCATATATGTACATATGTATACACACACACATCTGTAAACATTATTCTATATGTAATCGTCTATATCTGTGCTGAGCTAAACATGAGTTCGTTTGATGACTCCAACTCTAATCCGTTACGACATGGATCATTCTAGCCTCTTCCCCTTGTTTATCTGTAAGTTCTTACTCTAGCAGTGGCAAACCGGGCCATCCATCTCCCATTTATTTAATTATTTAATTCCCATTATGTATGGACATCAGTATCAGAATTTTAAAACCATATCCCTGTGGGAAACAACTGTGTCTACTAGAATACAGTGCTTATGTGCAGTTCCTCTTGCATTTAGTCTTACGGAGGCTACTCATTTCCCAAGTTGCTTAGGTTAGCACCTTTTCCTCCTATCCACTCAGTGAGGTTGTTTCACACAATTGTAATGCAATTAGATTTTTGTGTTGCTATGATCCCCTGAACTTTTTTTTTTTTTTTT
Organism: Lepilemur ruficaudatus; assembly: GCA_963574885.1. NCBI lineage: Eukaryota > Metazoa > Chordata > Mammalia > Primates > Lepilemuridae > Lepilemur > Lepilemur ruficaudatus. The sequence continues at coordinate 5,872 of CAUYRT010019713.1, forward strand.
TTTTTGAGACAGAGTCTCACTGTGTTGCCCGGGCTAGAGTGCCGTGGCATCAGCCTAGCTCACAGCAACCTCAAACTCCTGGGCTTAAGCAATCCTTCTGCCTCAGCCCCCCGAGTAGCTGGGACTACAGGCATGTGCCACCATGCCCGGCTAAGTTTTTCTATATATTTTTAGTGGTCCAGCTAATTTCTTTCTATTTTTAGATACAGGTCTCGCTCTTGCTCAGGCTGGTCTTGAACTCCTGACCTCAAGCAATTCTCCCGCCTCGGCCTCCCAGAGTGCTAGGATTACAGGCGTGAGCCACCACGCCTGGCTGATCCCCTGAACATCTAAATGAATTTTTAAAGATCTGCATACATTAAGGTTCATTTTTTGTGCTTAAAAGATTTATGGGTTTTGATAAATGTGTGATGTTATATATCCAACATTATAGTATCATACAGAATAGTTTGGTCTAAAAAATAAATTCCCTTTGCTTCATGTATTTAACTCTCTTCCTTCCCTGCTGAACTTCTGAGAGCAACTACTGATCTTTGTACTGTCTTTGTACTTTCGACTTTTACAAATTATCATATAATTAGAATCATACAGTATTAGCCTTTTAGACTAAAGAAATTTGCCTTTTAAATGCTCTTTTCTACTATCTTTAGAAACTTTGTTTTGGAATAACTCTGATGGAAGTATAGTCCAAACTCCAACCTAATATATCACTTCTCTAGACTATCCTTTGATGGTAGTCATTCAGTATATGTTTGAATTTATCTAGATCTAGGAAACTCACTACTTTATGAAATAGCTCATGCCATTGTTTCTTTTAATTTGACAGAAAGTCTTTAGTTGTTGTTAAGCCTCAGATTGCTCCCTAGAACTTTTTACTCAATGATTTGAGTTTGAATTTGGGATGACTTAAAATAGATCTATTCCCTTTTCTACATAACAGGCTCTCATATCTTGAAAACAATTTTAATATGCCCTTTTGCCAGGAAACTTTCTTTAACTTGCTGCTTTTTCAGAACCCTAGTTGGTTAACAACTTCATTCTGTGTGGTTCACAATGTAATCTTACACATTAGCTACATAGCTTTCTGTTTCCAATAGAACATGGTTTCTATTGCCATTTTCATTTCTCTGAAGTTTATCTTTTTTTAAAAGAGATAGGGTCTCACCGTGTTGCCCAAGCTGGAGTGCAATGGCATGATTAAAGCTCATTGCAGCCTTGAACTACCAGGCTCAAGCAATCCTCCTTCCTCAGCCTCCTGAGTAACTGGGACTACAGATGTATGCCATCATGCCTAGCTAGTTTTTCAAATTGTTTGTAGAGATAGGGTCTTGCAGTGTTGCCCAGTTTGGTCTCAAACTCCTGGCCTCAAGTGATCCTCTTGCCTCAAGCTTCCAAAGTGTTGGGATTACTGGCATGAGGCACTGCACTTGGCCTCAAGTTTTTCTTATACATTGGACCATATTAGCCTTAAATGCAAATGTTTGCTTATGTCATCATCATTCAAATCTTGCATTTGTTCCCTATTGCATTAGAGTTGTACTTCTTTATTTAGAACATCCTTCAGAATTATCTGTGGAGTTTTTAAATGAAATATAATTCTCTACCTCCTGGGGATTCTGGAATTGGAAAGAGTTTAGAGACTGTCCTATTTTTTTTTTCTTTTTTAATCTTATCTGTTTTTAGTTGCTCTTTTAACATACTCCCAGATACTCTCCTATTTTATAGAAGAGGAAACTGAGAGCCTGTGATATTGACCACAGCTTGTTTGAATGGGACTAGAAATCCATATCTCTTGGATCCCATCATGTCTTCAGCTTTTTCTATTAGTTATTTAATGATTTTAATTTTGTGGTCTCAACTTGCCCTCATGGCTGTAATTTCTCCATACTATCAGTATTCTCTCAATTTGTATCACACTTAATCTGCCTACGTGTTTTCACTTGCGCTGTTCTACCTGAAATGTCTTAACCTCTTTTTGCCTTTCCTGTTGCAATCCTTCAATCCTATTCTTCAGGATTCATCTTGATTTTGATTTCTTATATGGTTCATTGCTTATAACTCCCAGAAATGATCACTTTCTTCATAACATGCTTATGCATTTATCATAGTCAGATTTTACATATATGTTTTCCTCAGTACGTCTGTGTTAATCATTATAATTCTAGCAAATTTTAGGAATTGACTAAATTTTGTAAGCTTTGTTTTTCAGTATTTATATATATAAAGCAACTGCAACGTACACATGCACATCCTCTTAACTAAATTGTAATGATCTTAAAGACAGGGCTCTGCATGTTGGTTATACCTGTATCCTTCAGAATGGTTAATGTAAATGGTATGAACAATGAGTGTACTTGGTAAGCATTTAAATGGGTTCATCGGAGTTCAAGCTGATTATTATGTGCTTTTTGAGCAACCATTTCACGCTTTTACCTCATATTGAACTTATGATCAGCTGGGAGGACCACAGTTTTGCTTGCCTGTTAAGGCAACTTCATACTATCCTATACTTGTCTGGTGGTTTTGTGGTTCAGTGCCAGATTTTTTGTTTATGTGATTAAGTTTTATCTTGTTGTTGGTCTAGTATTCTAGCTTGCTTTTTATTTTTTGATTGTTTTCATCTACAGTATTTGCTATCCTTCTCAGCTTCATGTCATCCATGAATTTGGTAAGTTTGCCTTTTATGTGTCTATATAAGTCTTAGGTGTCAAGAGGTTTTAGCATACTTAAAGAACTTCCAAGATGTCACATATACCATTAAAACAATGTTCTGAATATAGTTGTTTAGCCAATGAAAAGTTATCCATCTGTATAACTAATCAGCTGTTATTTTCTTTTATGGCTTTTGTTTTCATCTGTATGAATACTTTCTATGTTTCTTGAGCTTTACTTTGCTATGAGACAATATTAAAGAAGTAGAAATATGGCTTTCCTCTCAAGGACCACACAATGTAATAAATAAAATAAGACATTCATTTTAGAAACTAGAGGGATAGGTGTGCCTAAAAAATTTTGACTTCAGGAAGTATACTATTTAATGACATAGGGAACAACCAGTCTCTTTATAAACCACAACCATTATATTCCTGGTAATTTCCCTTTAGAAATAACTTCTATGAGAGAAAAGCTGTTAGTGCCTCTAACCGTGAAGCAGAGGAAACTGATTTTATAGGTCTTTTTAAATGTCTTTCTCTCTGAGGTCACTTAATTTGCATACATCTAGCCATGGGCAGAACTGACAAACTCAGGTCTCAGATACGATTTTGAATGAAGTGAAACAGAGACTAATGCCGTGTTTATGTATACAGTATAAACTGCATCTGTTTATAACTCAGGAAGAATGCGTAGTAATGAATGACCAGAGTGGACCAAGTGTCTATTAATCCTAGAATGTTTCACTAAGAAAAAAGCTTTTGCAATCACGTGTCCAATTCATTCTTCTCATTTTAAAGCTGAAGAGAATGAGGCCCAAGGTTTAATGACTTGAATGAGGTTAGTTGTTGATAGAGCTGGGATTTGGAGTCTTATGTGAATCTTTAAGTTCTAAAAGAGTAGAAATGATCTCTCTATAACATTTTCTTCCTAGAAAACCTACTTTCCCTTTTAAAAAACCTGTACACTGCCCACGTACATATAAGAGTAATGAAATATTTACATCCAGTTATAATTATAAAATCAAACAGCCTATAGTTGCATCACCATTATCCAAGTTATGAAATAAAATATTGACAGCGCTCCGAAAGTCTCCTGTGGACGGTTTCAGTTATACCTCACCCCTGTCCTCTTCTCAGAGGTAACCACTATTTCACTTTTGAGAAAAATCTTTCTTTGCTGTGTTAAAAGGTTTAACCACCTGTGTGTGTAACCTTAAACAATAAAGTTCAGTTTTTCATGCTTTTGAACCATACTACATGTACTCTTTGTGATACATTATGTTTGTGATATTCATCTGTGTTGATACAAATAGATGTCCGTTTTCATTGCTGTATAACATTCTGTTATTTACCTATTCCATAGTTTAAGTATTTTGGTTAGATGGACATCTATGTAATGTCCTGGTTTGGGTTGTTCCTAGTTTGGAATTGTTGTGAGTAAGGCTGCTGTGAACATATATCTCTTACTGTGTATATTCAAGAGTTTCTTGAGGTGTTACATACCAGGTATGGGATATCTGGGTCTTGCAGTATATACATCTTTAGTTTTACTAGTTAATTCCAAACTGAAATATTCTAGTCTACTCTGAGAGAGCACTTTATTTTCTGTTCACCCTTATTCCTAAGATACAGTCCTTCAGGATCCCAACCCAAATCCTGGACTGGTTTCCCAGGGCCTCTACCCTAGACTTCAACTTTGATTTTCTACTGTTTGAAGCACTGCTCAGCCCCTCAGTCTCCTCTTCAGGATCAGTAAATTGCTGTGCTCCCCAAACATGCTTCATCTCTGGTTTCCATCTTGTCGATCTTGAGGTAGTAATACCTCACAATTTTGTTAGCTCTTTGCTTTTAAGAACTTAAAATATTTTTTCCAGCTTTTTTTTTTTGAGACAGAGTCTTGCTCTGTTGCCCGGGCTAGAGTGCCGTGGCATCAGCCTAGCTCACAGCAACCTCAAACTCCTGGGCTCAAGCAATCCTTCTGCCTCAGCCTCCTGAGTAGCTGGGACTACAGGCATGTGCCACCATGCCCGGCTAATTTTTTCTATATATTTTTAGTTGGCCAATTAATTTCTTTGTATTTTTAGTAGAGATGAGGTCTCGCTCTTGCTCATGCTGGTTTCGAACTCTTGACCTTGAGTGATCCTCCCGCCTCGGCCTCCCAGAGTGCTAGGATTACAGGCATGAGCCACCACGCCTGGCCTATTTACACAATCTTAAATAATTAGTGCGGTTTGTTGGAGATAATTAAAACCCTATTATTTAAATCATTCACTGAAAACAATAGTAAATATTTATTGAGTACCTATTAAATAGTAGCCATTTTGCTAAACATTTTACAGGCCTTATCTCATTTAATCTTCTCAAAAACCCTACTAGGTAGGTTATCTTGTTCTTCCCATTTTCATAGAGAAGAAAACCGAGGCACTTGGAGACTAAGTAACTTTACCCAGCATCATGCAGTGAATGAGAGGTAGAGTCAGGGTTTTGAGTCGGGCAGTCTGACCCCCTGTTAAATGAACAACTATGTTAATACTGCTTCCCCATAACAGTAATGAATTATTTAATTTTATCCAACTTGATGTGGAGAAAGAAAGTGCCTAGCTTCAGAAAACGAAGCACTGAGTGTGCATTGGAGTAAGAGTGTGATTGTGGCAAAAGACTCTAACAGGTTTTAACGTTGAAGTGTTTAAACACATTTCATTGAGCTAAGGAATCTGCTGTATTTTTGTGTAGCTTACAGTCAACATTGATTGGTCTTACTTTTTAAAGGACCCAGTGGGTATAGGGACTCAATCATATGTCAGCTCTTTTCCCATCCTCAGCCCTGAGGCGACCCTCAGAAGGGGAAATTGTGACCCAAGTCCAGCTGCTGGCCTGTCTGTGTATCTGTGCTTTCCAGCCTAAGAACTGATTCCCTCTCTGAGAAAATTGGAAAGGCTCCTGGAGGCTGCTGAGAAGCTTTGATGTAGAGGTAGCAATTGAACAGATTGTCCTTTAGAAGCAGCCAAATTTCATTTTCCAGATTGAAAGACAGACTTCCAAGAAAACTTTTCTTTTTAATGTTTTGTTCTAGCATCCAAAAAAGACCCAACTTCAGATCCGGGCTTGAGAGTTTCTCAGGGCTATTCTCGTTCTAGGTGGAGGGTGGTTGGCCCACTCTCAGATGGCATGTGTCTTAATAGCTGTATGGCTGGCCAGGCCAGCCGTCACCTCCCTCCTGCTGGGCTCTGAGAGGAAGTCCACTTGACAGCTGCTAGGCACCTCCTAGTAAGCTCACCGGAGTATTTTGTTGTCACTTTGTGACAGATCTGGATTCAAACCCAGCCCTGCCACTAGCTTGTTAATATTGTGGCTGCCCTCAAATTACTTAGCCTTTTTGAGTCTGTTTCTTCATCTTTATACTGATGATTATTATGTTTCTTTCCAGGGTTAAAGTGAGAATTAAGTGAGATAATGTATTGACATGACTAGAAGTGTACCTGGCATGTAGGATGGGCCCTTAGTGTGTATTAGTTTCTGATATTAGCATTAAAGAGGCAGTTAGACTAGTGTCTGGAACACATGTCTAAGAACATGGTGTCTGGAATCAAGCAGATCTGAATTTGATCCCATGTGTCTCATTTCATAGCTCTATGACCTTTAGCAGCAATTGTTTTGATCTAAGAGTTAGTTTTCTCTCCTGTCAATGGGAGTAACATCAGTGCCCACCTCATAGGGAGGATTCATTGAGTTAATGCATGTAAAGCACCTATTGTAACATCTGGCACACAGTAAGTACATGATGAATTACAGCTCTTTATTATTATTGGTGCTGTTAGTATACCTCAGAGGGGTCCTGTGTGGTGTTTTATCTCCTAGTGACCCCTGTTTGTTATCTGTCATTCAGTACATTGTGTACCTCACTGATTGCTGAAAGGCCAGGGATAGCATTTCTTTCTTGAGTCATTGCTCCAAAAGACAGACTCTACCGTAAGGACCCAAATTCCCCATTGATTCTGTTTTTTCTTTACCTTCTTGCTACAGCCTTTCTCCCTGACATGTAATAAGAGGGCACATTTAGTGGGGGACCCCTCATCCAGCCAGAGGCCGGTCTTTCTTTCTTTTTCTCTTTCTCTCTCTCTCTCTCTCTCTCTTTCTTTTTTCTTTCCTTTTTTTGGAGATAGAGTCTCATTTTGTCACCCACCCAGGCTGAAGTGCAGTGGCATGATCATAGCTCACTGCAGCCTCAAACTCCTGGGCTGGAATAATCCTCCTGTCTCAATCTCCTGAGTGGCTAGGACTGCAGACACACACCACCACACCCAGCTATTGTGTTTCTTGTAGAGACAGGGTTTCACTATAATGCCCAGGCTGATCTCAAACTCCTAGCCTCAAGTGATCCTCTTATCTCAGCTTCCCAGAGTGCTGGGATTACGAGTGTGAGCCACTATTCCTGGCTCAGAGGCAATTCTTAGAGATCTGCGATTTGAAAAGTTTGGATGTCTCAGCATACCTGATCTGTGGGACCTGAAACCAAGGAGAAGCCATTTCTGGTTTTGTCATTTCTGGGGGGTGATGAACGGCCTTTCATTATATTTGGTCTGCTTTCTTATTCAGCCACAGCTCCCTAGAGCCCCGCTTTTTCCTCCTGGTCATTTCTTTTGGGCAATTCATTTGATACAACTATGTTCATAGCACCTTAAAGAAAGAAGTTAGGAAAAGGACACTAGAAAGACTTAAACTTCTCAGTGGGGCTCTACGGAAAAAAGCTGACATGAAAGTGGGGCAGGCAAGGTGGTGTTTGCCTAGCTTTTCAGAATTCGAGCCAGGAGGAAAAAATACTATAGAATCACAGAGAAGTTGGAAGGAACCATAGAGATCATCTAGGCTACATTATAATACAAAGTGAGACTACTGAGATTCAGAGGGGAGAAGTGATATGCCCAAGGCCACACAACAAAGTGGTAACAGGGCTGGCACTAGAAGATGGGTCGTCTGACTGCAGTCAGTGCTCTTTCAGCCCACCACGTTGCCCTGTGGTTCACTGGCCTTCTCTGTGATAGCATAATCAGAGAGCATTGTAACTGCCATATATTTTAGTTGAACAAATTCCTACTAATATTTAAAATATATATTGCCTCCTCTAAACCCTCATATACTTATACTTTATTGTTATTTTCTAGGGTGTCAGATGCCCGATACATTCAATTCATGGTTTCTTATAACTCTACTTCATGTCTGGTAAGTGAGCAATTAGTGAAGTCACCAAATGTATTTTTTTTAAACACTGCTGACTTGTAAGCTATAGCCTTCAGCAGGGCTGATTATATGAAATGGCAGTTGTTCAGGCATTAAAAACCGCTCCTTTCATTTTAATAACTGGTGTCTTAAAGCACATTTTTATTAAAAGGTCAAAGCATAGGCCCAGAAAGAAACTAATATTTGTAGGATTTTTTTTCAAAGAACACCTAACCCCGCAAACAATGCTATCAGTATCTCTAGGAGGCTCTATGAGCTTGGATGGAAAGTTCTCTCCCTTGGCTGTTTTAGGAAAGTTCACATTTACGTAAAAGTGGTTTGAATTGTGAGAATCCGTGGTCATTTTCATTGCTGGTCATCAGAAACCTATAACAAATTATAGCACTGACATTTATGCCTGTACCTCTAAAATGTTCATATGAGTTAGATTCATGCCAGGTTTGTTGCATGTAAAAATATTTAACACCTTAAATAGTATATTTTTTCTTCAACCATGAAATAAGTAGCCAAAAAAAATCAATTTTTCATCTAATGTTACACAGTATTAAAGGTCAGAAGGATATAGGAGAGTTGTTGAAGTGGGGGCTTGGGAATGTATTTATTGAACTGCCAGATCTTGGGAAAGTAAATTCTGGAGAACTAAAACTACTTTGACCATAGTGAGTATCTTAGGAGCATGGGATGTGGCTGCCCTGTCAAAAGGCCCCTTGTTTGAGGCTACCTTCAGCTGAGCCTTTGCATCACAGCACTGACTACTATATAAAGACTTTTTGGTTTTGATCACCTCTGAAACGTTTCTTCTTCTGTGCTCACATACTCACTGAGTTTGGCTAAGGGACCTAAGGTTGCTGTTTATTTTATGCTGTTTTTTTCTAAGCCAGTAGTTTATTGAGTGCACATATGTCCTGGGTACTTTTCTGGGAACTAGAGACAGTTCTAAAGAAGCTCACAGTCCAGTGAGGGAGATAAGATATGTGAAATGGTCGATTATAAATAGGAATGGCTAAGTTCTATAATAAATATGAATAAGTAGTACTTATAGGATCACAGAGGAAGCTACAACTATCAAACCCTTACTAATTCTGCCTATTAGTTCTTTGAAGTGTGCCATATCTTTATTTATTTATTTATTTTTAATTTTAATTTTAATTAATTTATTTTTTTGAGACAGAGTCTCACTCTCTTGCCCAGACTAGAGTGAGTGCCGTGGCATCAGCCTAGCTCACAGTAACCTCAAACTCCTGGGCTCAAGCGATCCTCCTGCCTCAGCCTCCCAAGTAGCTGGGACTACAGGCGTGTGCCACCATGCCCGGCTAATTTTTTCTATATATTTTTAGTTCGCCAATTAATTTCTTTCTATTTTTAGTAGAGACGGAGTCTCACTCTTGCTCAGGCTGGTCTCGAACTCCTGACCTTGAGCGATCCGCCCGCCTCAGCCTCCCAGAGTGCTGGGATTATAGGCATGAGCCACCGCGCCCGGCTGGTGTGCCATGTCTTTTAGTCAGGCAGCTGAGAAGGTACATTACCTTCCTACTGTCTTCATGGTGAACGTTAGGGAAAGGGTTCAGGAAGGGAAGCTGGATATATTGAGGAGAAAATTACTTTCAAGAGAGGAGGACTGCAGAGGTGGCACAGTGGAATTACTCACTGGAATGGTGGGAGGGTTGAGAGGAGGCTAGCCTGTTCCCAGAGGAGCTCAAAGATAATATTCAGAGCCTGTATGAAAAACTCTTTATTGCCCATATAGCTAGAGGTATCAAGAGTGTTCAAGGGAATGGATGGCAAAGTAAAATGTATAATCCCTGTGACCACATCCCAAGGTCAATACCTGACTAATAGCAGCTATGAGAACCTTGAAACTACTTGTAGTTCTTTAAAGTTTCCAAACTATGCCTGCTGGGTCTTCCTTGCTGAGGTTGGTTTAATTTCTCAGGAGTGGGATCTACCACCCCCAGTTAGGGAGGGGGAGGGAGGCTGTCTGCTTCATGTCAGTGCTATCAATGCTTGGTCTCCCTTCCACTCTTCCTCTCCCTTAGTTCTGATGATCTGCAGGCTTTGGTGGAATGGATCAGAAGCTTTTCAATTTGAAACTTTTACCGAGGACCTACTGTGTTTTCAGGACCATGGGGCGTTGAAGAGAATGATATTACATGGTCTGTACCTTCAAGAAACTTAGTCTAGTGGAAAGCAGACATAAAGTACAATTGCTTATAATGGATGACACAGAAATACTGTGCCCAAGGCACAAGCAGATGCTGTGGAAGCACAAAGAAGTGTAACTAAAGCTAAATATGGTGGGAGTGGGGGTGTGTTGGATAATGAGTGGCTCTGTGGTAGAGGTGACATTTGAGATGTACCAAGAAGGGTGAATAGAATTTCTGTCAGAGAAAGGGAGGGCATTTCAGGTTGAGGGACTAGCGGGAGCAAAGACAGAACATGTATAAAAATATGGAGTATTTGAGGGCAGCCAGTTGTCTGATGTGTCAGGGGCAGGTTTGTGGAGCATGCAGAACTGGAGAACTCTCTCTTCTGGGGAATAGAGGGTGTTAGGAGGAGTGACAGATCCACCCCAAGTCTGTGGAGGAGCTATGTTCCAGTCCCTGTTCTCTTAGCCTGAAGCTCTAGGAGGGTAACTGACGGATAGCCAGATTCAAAATTTCAGAATTCTGCAAACTTGCTAGAGGTACAGGGAATGAAATACTTTTTGGAGGTGGTAGTATGAGGGAGAGGTGGAGAGGCTTAGAAAACAGTCATAGAAGTGGAAATAACCTTCCTCCTCAAAACAAAAAATGAGATAAATTCCTAACAAACAAAAATACCCTGGTGACTGACATTTTAGAATGCTTGCTTGAGTTCCCAAAGGTGATGTTTCCCTGTTGACTCTTAGACTAGGGACACCGTTTCTCACATCCTATTAGTTCCTTGGAGGAAGTATTGATGTTTTATTTATCCTGTCTCTTTTTTCTAGTTTCACGGTTTTTCTGTGGATTGGGCTTTAGGGATAGGACACTCTCCAGTTCCTAGAAGACCCTTACCAGTTTTGTATTCATGTGAGCAGCAATGACTGTGTCCATTGTCTTTGCTGAACAAGATTAGCATTGACTGTGGCTGCTGAAAAAGTACTGAGAGAGGCAGCTGTCTGCACTGTCCAGCATCCCCGTGTGGACTTGATAAAAGCAGGCCTCCGTCTCTGCTCCCTATCTTGTCCAGTGGCATTGTGCTCACATGAGAAACCTGGGAGTCCTTCTTGGCTAACTCAAAGTATTGAGTTGCTTTCCTCATTAGTAATTATAACTACCAAAGTAACTAATTAAATACTTATTAATAATTAATACTATTTATTAATTAAGTACCTGCTTATTCTTCAACATGGATTCATAAAATTATAGCATTTATTCCCTAATCCAATCTATTGTGTGCAGCAGACAGTTTTGTTCCCTGCCCTCATAGGGCTTGAGTGAGAAGAGAGACGTTAAACAAATCATTAATAAAATAACAACTGTGATAGGTGCCATGAGAGGATCTATAAGGCTCTGTGTGGAAAGAGGAGTACCTAATTTAGTTGGGGAGTGGGTCAGTCAGGGAGGGCTTCACTGAAGAGGTGACATTTACATATCCCTGAAGGATGAGTAGAAGTTAGCAAGTGAAAAAGCATTCCAAGATCTAGTGGTTTTCAAACTTTTCACCAGCAGAGTCCTTTTTAAAAATGAAATATTATGCTTAGCCATAATATATAAAGATTGCTACTTAGGTTGAAGGAAGTGAGAATGACTGCTCACTTCACATCTTCATAACATGCCCACTGAAAAGAGAGCTTAAGTAGCTACAAGGAAACTGAGAACAAAGTTTAAAAATACCAGATCTAGTCCAGTTTCCTCATTTTACAAATGGGGAGATGGTTTTTGCAATTTTAAATGATTTGTCACAGGTCACTTAGCAATGGAGAATCCAAGAGAAATCCAAAACTGTATGAACTGCTTCTTCTGCAACACTTTGCTTCCGTTCTGAGTGTCCTATTTGGTGGTTGGTGGGATGATGGTTTTTTCCACCCAATATTAACAGCATAGGAAACATTCACTGACGAACTAACTGTATGATGGGCACTGTGTTTCATGGCACTCACTATCTGTGTCTTGGGAGAAGCAACAGGTAAACCTGAAAGTAGCACAGGTTGATGTACAAATCATATGGGAGCACAGGGGAAGAGAGTTGCCTGGGGATGGTCAAGGAAAGCAATTGCATTGGTCTTCTGGGGCTGGAACCAGAGGACATGGAGTTGAAGAGTTATTGAGGGGGAGGGGGAAATAAGGCATTGTAAACTACTTTTTAAGAAGTTTCAAATGAGAAAAAAAGATAAGGTGATACTAGAGGGGGAAACAGTATGGAGGGGAAACATTTTGTTTTTTGTTTTTTTTGTAGTTCTACCATTCTCCTGAGTGAAGTACATTTTGTTATTTTTTATTTTAAGATGGGGGAAACACTGGATTGTTTTTATAAGCTGAGGGGAAGAAGTTTTTGGGAAAGAAGGAAATAAAGTGTGGGGGTGGGAAGCGGTTGGAAAGCATACTGATGGCATTGTCAGTCCAGCCAGAGAACTGCCCTGGCAGACACTGGCATCCTCTGCAATAGGTTCTCTTTAAAACTACCACGGCAGTTTTGATGTAGCTGTAGGGCATTCAAGCTCCTGCTGGATTCCAGCAGCTCCAGACCTGCTATATATGGTGAGCCCTGGCCATGTGCATATCCTCTTTCTCCTTCCCCCAGCCAGAGTTACACTGTTCAAACACCCACACATTTAGCTTTATTGCCCAAACCAAAGACTTATCTATGCAGCAGCATTTTACCAACATTGCATAACCTAAGTGCACTGGTACCTGCTACCCAGGAGCTTGTTCTTTATAGTGGATTTGACAGACAAGCCCCAGGCCAGGACCACCTCTTGGAGGAGGCTCATTGTTGGGTGATATGGCTTTAGGAAGACCTCACCCCACTCGTCTGTCTGCCCAAAGATTGTCCTGTGACCCTCATTTTCCCCTTAGAAGGGTTAGGCTTCATCGGGAGGGAATTTGGGAAACCAGGTGGAGCTAGCCATGTACACAGCCCTGGGAAAGGGTCAGGCTGCCAACTCTCAGATCAATAAACTCATTCATTAGCACACTGCTGGGACATTAGTGTGGCCATCTAGGCTGTGCTTTCTTGGCCTCAGCTGGTGACCGAGGAAGGGAAAGAACCTGCATAAAAGTCCTCTTTGGGATTCCTTTATAGCAGCCAGAGTGACAAACCTGCCCCAGTACCCACTAGTCTTCACTGAATTCAAAATCAGATTACTTGAAGCAGCTTATAAACTACCATGTGGGAGAAACAAAGCCAAAACACAACTGGCATTGTCAGAAGGCACAAACGGATCGAGTGAGACAGGATGCTCAGAGCTGCCAATACATGGCAGGAGGTCAGCATCAGGAATAACAGGAATTCTTCCCTCCCAGGTTTAGGCTGAGAGGAGGAAATCGTGGGTAGGAAACTCTTTTGTTACTTTTAATTCTGCAGACAGTGTTGTCTTCCTACTTGTCTCATTTAGCAGGAAGAGGTTCTGGGTGCTATGCTGTCACGGAATGGGGGAAATAGTGTGGGAAACCCTGTGGCTTGGGGGGAAAAGAGGGGAGCTAAAGCTTCATTCCAGCTCCTCTCTTCTCCACTGTGCAACCTTAAGTTACTTAACTTCCTCAGTGCATCAGTTTTCTGTGAAATGGGAACAGTTAATGGATAAATGATAATTAGATTGAGAGAGAGAATGAATACAAATGCATCTTACAGTGACAAGTGTCATATTAGAGGACTTAATAACAGTAGTAATCATTATTATTATTTGCCATAAGGCAGAATTGATATCTTCAGCCCTTTATTATTTGAGATTCCTACTCAGTGAGTTTTTCTTCCTTTGTTCCCTGTCTTTATGCTTGCCTTTTAGAGATATTAGGGAGCTGTCAGACTAAGGCTTGGACACTCCTTTTTTTTCTTTTCTTCGCTAGCTGGGTTGTTGCCTTCCTTATATGTAAAAGATATCAGTGTTATTTATGAGCCACTGGAATCACTGAGAGACAAGGATTGTACTGTGAGCCTTAAAACCTCGATAATAAATTGTGGGTTTAAGAACATCATCAAACTTGGGAGGAGCAACTTGAGTTGTTCCTAAACAGACAGTAGTAGTTTATGTATGCACAGATTAAGTCTATGTTCAGAGTAGGTTCTTAGTAAATACTTGTTCAATGATTAATTATTTCATATGAGATTTTTTTAATTACTAGATTGCTTCTTTTTGAAGTTTATTTTGCATTCTTAAGGGCAATTTTTATTATGTTTTTGCATGGAAATGTGTCTTCCCCTCCACCCCACCCCCTGCCCTTCTTGGTTCTCCCTGCCCCCAACAGAACTCTGAAATTACGATTTTGAATCAGTGGCAAAATGTAATTTGTCCTGTCAACATTTAATTTAGACATTTAATATGAAGAAATTTAGAATGTGTTTTATTCATTTTTCTTTCTTTCATGTTTCAACATACTTTAACCTTTTCTGAATGATTTGGGATGTCCTGAAAACTCTTAACTGTGTTTTGCTAAACTATCATCTTTGAGTTGCACTGGATAGGTTTACTCTGTCCTGTTGAACTTTAATTCTTATGCTATTTTTTCTGTGTGTCTGTTTTAAATAAAAATTTTTTTTTTTTGAGGCAAGAGTCTTACTCTGTTGCCCCCGTTAGAGTGCAGTGGTGTCATCATAGCTCACAGCAATGTCAAACTCCCAGGTTCAGGTGATCCTCGTGCCTCAGCCTCTCAAGTAGCTGGGACTACAGGTGCATGCCACAGTGCCCAGCTAATTTTTCTACTTTTAGTAGAGATGGGGTCTCTTGCTCAGGTTGGTCTCAAACTCCTGAGCTCATGGAATCTTCAGTATACTTTCTGTTGATAGGAATACTGATTCTTTGGTTTGGTTTTATAACTTTAGTTATGTGTGACGAAATTTGCTGTAGAACTTTATACAGCAAGTCTTTGAATAACGTTTCATTATAATATTGATGAGGAAAAAAAGTTGATTCCCAGGTGAGGCCACAGTCTGTGTGGAGTTTGCATGTTCTCCTCATGTCTGTGTGGGTTTTTTCTGGGTCCTCTGGTTTCCTCCCACATCCCAAAGGTATGCACGTTAGGTCAATTGGTATGTCTAAATTGTTCCATTTGGAGTGAGTGTGGAACTGGAATAAGTGGATAAATAATTATGTCATTTGTTTTTATTAATCTTTTTTAAATGTATGTATAACACACATTTATTTCAGCGTTTAATATTAGAAGTGTTTGGATCTTCATTCAGAAGTTTGGTGATGTTTCCATGACCAGAAATGTGTCATACGAACTTAACACTTTTATGTCAGTTAGTGTAGGGTAAAATTGGTTTTGTTATACGTCATTAACTTAAGTAGAAGAGCCTATCAAGACATTGAGGACTTACTATATTTGACAGTGTTTTGCATCAATCAAGGGTCTGTTAAACTAGCTAGGCACAGCGTTCTAGGAACAATTAGAATTTGCCCTCCTTTCATTTATAGGCTTCAATTCATATTTTCTAAACTGTTAGTATTAGCAAAATTAAGTGTGGGTTATAACAAACTTTGCTGGTTGCTTGTCTCTCAGAAGGCAGTGGAAATCTTTAGTGTATATTTATGGATCAGATTATTCTGAATACTGTCATTCTACTAAAGTAAATACAGTCATCTGTCACTTAATGATGGGGATACAGTCTGAGAAATGCATTTTTAGGCAATTTCATAGTTGTGTAAATGTCATAGAGTGTACTTGCACAAACCTAGACAGTACGGCTTACCACACACTTAGGATGTATGACATGGCCTATTGCTCCTAGGTTACAAATCTGTATAGCATGTTACTGTACTGAATACTGTAGGCAATTATAACACAATGGTAAGTATTTGTATATCTAACCATAGAAAAGGTACGGTAAAAATATGATATAAAAGATAAAAAATGGTATACCAGTATAGGCACATATCTTGAATGGAGCTTGCAGGACTGGAAGTTGCTCTGGGTGAGTCAGTGAGTGAGTGATGAATGAACGTGAAGGCCTAAGACGTTGCTGTACACTACTGTAGACTATATAAATTTAGGCTACACTAAATATATAAAAATTTTTCTTTCTTCAATAATACATTAACCTTAGGTTACTATAACTTCTTTTATAAACTTTTTAATTTTTAAAAACTTTTTGGCTCTTTTGTAATAACACTTAAAATACACATTGTACAGTTGTACAAAAAATATTTTCTTTTTATCCTTGTTCTGTAAGATTTTTTCTATTTTAAAAATTTTTTGTTTTATTTTTTACTTTTTAAACTTTTTTGTTAAAAACTAAGACACAAACACATTAGCCTAGGCCTACCCAGGGTCAGGATCATCAAGACTCTAATCCCCAGAGCATCCAACCATAAGGAGCTCAATTTATGTTCACTGAGTGAATTGTTAGTCACCATCTTGAAAGTGTCTTCATTTTGCTTTATCTTTCCAGCTAGATAACCATTTGAGCTGACTATTATCTGTAGGGGTTATAGAACAAGTTGTGCTGTGAAACAAAAAACACTTTACCCCATGTTGATACAGTTAGAAAGTTTATGGTCTGAGAAAATCTGTTCCTTTTAAGCCTCAGAAGGCAGGTGTATTAACAAACTACAGAATTTTCAAATAAATGAAGAATTCCATTACCTCACTATTGCTGTTGGTGAATTGGCTTCTGACGACACTTAAGCATCAAAACACAGCGTCTTTTCAGGTGAGAAGGCTGACACGAGTGATTTGATTAACTTTTAGAAAAGTCATATGAAAAAGGACTGTTCACTTTCCCAGTTTGTTTCTGCCTTGGAGTATGCCCTATGTTACATAAAGTAGCCAAATCTTTTTCTGTGACTTGTTTCATTATTTTCATGAAGTGTTATTTCTTGGGCACTAACTGGGTTCAGAAGTTACAGATTTGGAATCACAACATCACCAAATCTCACTAGAGATCATATAGTCACCTTCCTGTCAGATAGCTGAGTTCCCACCAAGCATTTATTCACCTCTCAGTAATAGGCAAATTCTCTACTTTTTGAGGTCATCCGTTCCATCATTCAAATCTTCAGACACTCCCATTAAAAAGTTTTTGTTTTTGTTGTTCAATTTGAATAAATATTTCTTGTCTATGGCCTGCCCATTGGTTCTAACTCTTGGATAAACAGTCTAATCACGTTCCTACAATATTTAAGGCAATTTTCCTGTTTTTCTCCAGGTTAAATATTTTCTGGTCTTTCATCCTTTCCTCTTGTCTCTTAAAATATAATGCTCAAAATTATGAGTAGTATTCCAAGTAGATTCTGATCTGTGTTGAGTAGAACAAAAGTCTCACTTTACACATTGAAGATATTATGGTTTTGTTACTATATTTAAAATCACATTAATTTGGGGGGCAACATCATTATCCTCTTGACTCCCATTGAGCATATACTGTCATCTTCAGCCTGGAAGGCTTTTCCACACATAGGTAGGCATGACTCATCTATCTTATACCTCCACAGTTGTTCTTTTAGATCCAAGCTAGACCTTAAGCTTATCCCTGTTCAAATTCATCTTTTTAGATTCAACCTATTGAAACAACCTGATGAAGTATTTTTGGTTTGTGGTTGGGTAATCCAGCATATTTGTTCTCCTGCTCAGTTTCTTGTCATCTGTAAATTTGATGAGTATGTTTTCTTTTGTGAATCTTAGTCATTAACAGAGATGTTGAGGCAGGCCAGGCTGTAATCATTTCATTGTACCATGCTATTATTAGTAGATTTTAATGGGCAGGATTAATTGTGTATGGAGATAGAATTGTCAGTCTAGATAGAATATTCTATAATATAGCAGGAATTGTCTTAGGTGAGTAGTCCTACTGTAGCTGCTTAGTAACTATTTAATGAGAGATAACGGAAGTAAGTATGGTCATAAGAATGAGATTAGGAACTAGTTTGAAAAGTTGGTGACCCTGCTTATATTCTTATATATAATTATTAATAAAATACAATGTAATTTTTGTAGTCTTTATCATTATTTTTTTAGAGATGGGGTCTTGCCCAGGCTGGCCTTGATCCTCCTGCCTCAGCCTCCTGAGTAGCTAGGATTATAGGTATGTGCCACTGCACCTGGCTTTATTCCTATGTTATGTGAGATCTTGAGCAGAGAGCCCTCTGGACTGATTAGGGCCAATATATATAGAGAAAGGGCCCTAAGCTTGGGCCCTGTGATGTTTATTAATTTATTTATTCAGCAAATATATATTGAGTGCCTACTATTAAGCCTTGGAAATAAAATATTGATAAAAACCAAACTTGATCTTTGCCTTCAATGATGCTTACATTTTCTAGCAGGGGAAACAATGATAATTACACAAATGTAATTATAATACTTTGTGTGATCTATGTTCTGGACAAGTGTTGTCCAACAAATATAATGCAGGCCATATATGTAATTTAAAATATTCTAGTGTCTACATTTTTAAAAGTAAAGAACAAATGAAATGGATTTTAATAATAGGTTTTATTTAACCCAATATATCTGAAATATTATTTCAACATGAAAGCAATATAAAAAATTAATGAGATATTTTATATTCTTTTTCTTGAACTAAATCTTTGCAATCCAATCATAAATTTGTATCACATCTCAATTTGGAGTAGCCATATTTAATGTACTTAATAACCACAGGTAGCTAGTGGCTGCTGTATTGGGCAGCACAGTTCTATACCCAGCTTTATAGACTACTCTGTGGTGTTGGGCAAATTACTTTCTTCCTTTGTGACTCCTATTTTCATCAGTAAAATGAAGGACTCAGATTTGCTTATCTTCTAATAATTAACGGTAGTCCCTTCCATGTATCAGGGAGCCTTCTCAGGTACTCTAAATAATGTGTGTGTGTATATTTTTTTTTTGAGATGGAGTTTCCCTTTGTCGCCCAGGCTGGAGTACAGTGGCATCATCATAGCTCACTACCACCTCAAACTCCTGGGCTCAAGCGATCCTCCTGCCTCGGCCTCCTGAGTAGCTGGGACTACAGATGTGTGCCACTGTGCCTGGTTGATTTTTCTATTTTTTGTAGAGACGGGTTCTTGCTCTTACTCAGGCTGGTCTTGAACCCTTGAGTTCAAGCAATCCTCCCGCCTCAGCCTCCCAGAGTGCTATAAATAATATGTACCTTGATCTGGATAGTACTTACATGGGTGTATATATAATATTTAAAAATTCATCAAGCTGTACACTTATATACTTTATAGTATCTATATTATGCCTCAATAAAGCTTTTTTTTTTAATAAGGTCACTTCCAGTTTTCCAATTTGGTTGGTGCCCTTTGCTAAAGTCATTCTTAGATGAGTAGACCTTCAGTGGAAATGTGTGATGTGAAAAATGCAAACAGCTAGTGACTCTCTCTATGTCTTCTTCCCACCCAGGATGTGTCTAGTCCGAATGAAGCAGGAAGGCCGGAGTGGGAAATACATGTGTCGTATCATAGTTCATTTTATGTGGGAAGACGTTGAGCAGCGTGGCAGAGTCATGGGGGTAAGTGAGTGCTATCAGATTCTCAACTCAGACAACTCCAGTGAGTGATTTTCTCACTTGAGTTTGGGGTTTTATCTATTCTCGAATGTCCTTGCTTTTAGATTTCTGTAAAATGCTGCCTAATGTCAAGTGGTAGTTGAGCTACAGTCATCTTTTCTACCTCTATGGAGACTGACATGCCACAGATACTCTATGTGTTTGTACACATTATTGTGATTTGTCAGTGTGAGGACATCCTGTGTATGGAGATGGGAATATAAAGCCCAAATCCTGGTGATAGGAGGGATGGAGTTGGTGAATGAGGGTATCAAATTATAATCCAGTTTAAGGATACTGTGCCTTTGACACCAATTCAGTATTTGAATGAGTCCTTCTATGGATTAGTTCTGATGGAAGGACCCTGGTGTGGGGCCTGCACTGTCCTCAGGAACTAAAAAAAGCAAGCTCCTTGATCTAGCAACCGGGAAGACTTTGACTAGATATCTACTGAAAATTTACATTACTGTATTTAATAATTAACCTGAGAAGGGAGAATACATATATATATATATAGTTTGCATATATATATGTGTGTGTCACATGGAATGTGATGACAATAGAAAAATGAAACCAAATATTAGAATACAGTTGGTTACGTAAATAATAATCTTCCTTTTGTGTGCATTAATTGTTTTGTGTGTCTAGACTATATTTTAGTAGCTTGTAGTTCCTTGTTATTTCTCATTTCCTTGCCTTCCAGTTTGGGAGCATCCAAAGCAGACCCATCAGATGGGGTCATGAAATGGGTTAATTTCGGTTATTTTCATCACAGAGTGAAGTTCTCCCTGTAGCCTGAGAAGTAAACAAAGTTTATAAATGTATTATAAAAGTTATATGGTTGAGGAGGCGGCAAGGGGACATAAAAAAAAGTTATACATGCTCATAGAGTAAAATTCAAACAATAAAAAGTGTTTAATGTAAAAAACAAGTGTCTTTTCTCCAGTCCAGCTCCCCAGAAATAACCATTGTTAAGAATTGATGTGTATCCTTCTAGTT
>CAUYRT010019714.1:0-47695 GCA_963574885.1 Lepilemur ruficaudatus
TGTAGTCCCAGCTACTCGGGAGGCTGAGGCAGAAGGATTGCTTGAGCCCAGGAGTTTGAGGTTGCTGTGAGCTAGGCTGACGCCACGGCACTCACTCTAGCCCGGGCAGCAGAGTGAGACTCTGTCTCAAAAAAAAAAAAATGTCCTGGAAATAGAAAGTAGTGATGTTTGTAAAACATTGTGAGTGTACTTAATGCCACTGAACTGTATGCTTAAAAACAGTTACAATGGCAAATTTTATTTTATGTATGTTTTACCCTAATTTTAAACAAAAGAGGGCAATGTTTTTCTTTCCACCAACACTACCGTGAGCCCCACGAACACTACAACTCAACTTTCTGTAACCTCTGCATAACTACATGGCTGACATTCACACCACAGTACACCATACTGAGTACAAGGGCAAACATACAAAAATGCTTCCTCATTGATAGGGAAAAGGAAAGGAGCAAAATATATTCAATTAACAGAAAGCCCATGGACTCTTGGACAGGAATGCAAGAGCCCACGCATCTTGGGCAGGCTTCAAGGTAACACTGTGGTGGTCTTCAAAATAATTATCGAAGTTCACAATCAAAGCTAACAATGCACTGAGTACTAACAATATCCCATGAAATCTTTCAGGAATCTGGGTTTGACTCCTAATCCTTGCTGTCTCATCTACTGAATAAGGATCCAGCTACTTGGCTCCAAATACTCATACCCTGAACTGAGTAAAAAATAGAGAAATTATTGCAGTAAAACACTTGAGGTATTATATTACACATTTAATACATTTAAGTCATATGGAAGTGTGTGCTCCATACACACTCATTTCTTCATTGCGAAGTCTTTTCTACCAGGCCCCTTGAAAATTTAGTTTCTGGGCTCTTTTTCAGGAACTCCTGAAATTGGCTGTAACTGCTACCTCTTTTGACTTTGCACTGGAGGTAACTATCAGTCTCATACTTAGCTTCGGCCCATGTTCCCTTGCTTGGGAGTCTTGTGCATCACACATGGTGAAATAGTATGATAGTAGTGTGTACAAGTTCTGACTTTTCCACGTGCAGATGCAGGTCAAATAAAAGATAGTAGGCAAGTTCTGGGAAGCTGAGCCAGCGCTGTGTACCTTGATGGCTCCCTGTCCCACATGAACTCCCAGAGGCAGAGAAAGCCAAACTAATTTTCAAATAGGAAGAGTTCTATACCATCCACTTGAGAATCCTACCACCTTAACAGGCCCCCCTTACTCCACAAGGCACCTTGTTTGCAGAACTGTTCCTAGCATTAATATACCCTACATAATGAGGACTTTCCCAGATCTTTTTCTATCCTGCTTTGAATTCAGAGGGAGGGAAAGAAGGTAGCAGCAAATTGTGTTGCCATGTAGGAGGAGAACGAATAATGGATATGGGAACTTCTCCAGGACTAAAAACCCGTCCCCCATATCGAGGTAAACCAGGTGCAGAGAAGAACAAGCCAACCACGGGAAGACACAATTAAGTGGTAGCTCAGACGCCTGCATGAGAAGCAGAGGGGAGGCTTAATTATAAAACAAAGTGAATGACATTTAAATAAGATTAAAAACAGGAAGGAGACAGAGAACCTCCAGCAGAACATAAATAAATATCTCCAAAGAATCAGGTCAGGGCCGGGCACGGTGGCTCACGCCTGTAATCCTAGCACTCTGGGAGGCCGAGGCGGGCGGATTGCTCAAAGGTCAGGAGTTCGAAACCAGCCTGAGCAAGAGCGAGACCCCATCCCTACTAAAAATACAAAGAAATTAATTGGCCAACTAAAATGTATAGAAAAAATTAGCCGAGCATGGTGGCACATGCCTGTGGTCCCAGCTACTTGGGAGGCTGAGGCAGAAGGATCACTTGAGCCCAGGAGTTTGAGGTTGCTGTGAGCTAGGCCGATGCCACGGGCTAGGGCAACAAAGTGAGATTCTGTCTCAAAAATAAAAAAAAAAAAAAATGAATCAGGTCAGAGAGAGCTGTCTGTTTAAGCAGCTATGAAGAGAAAGAGATAGAAAGCAAAGACAAGACTTAGCCAGACTCTATCTTATGGCCTGGCATGGAACTAGGATTAGGTGCCACAGAACCCAAATCAAAACCTACTCATTAGAGGAGATGGATAATTTCACAGTGACTGACAGAAGAAAAATATTAGCATCTCACTTGCTTAGGAGAGAAGTCAAGGAAAAAAGAACAGGCTGGAAATAGCACTGGAGTAATAAGCTAATGCCACCAAAACCCCGGAGGCACGATAAGCTCCAGCCAATTTCAGCATCTCTGGACAAAATCACCAATTACCCAGGGACATTGCCAGCAATCAGCAGGCTAACTGTCAATCAGCAGAGTGGTGTAGGAAAGACATAGAAGCCAATACCTGCCAGTAGAATCATTCAAAAATACACTAGGTGGCTTTTCAGAATACAGACATCTGTCTGGCTGCAAACCTATGCACCTCACTGACACAGAGGCCAATGACTCAAACAAGAAAATGAAAATGCTTTGGCTGTGTGCTATCCAGCCTCTCCAGGTGGACAGAGCACACAAGTCAGTATGTCAACAGCCTACACTGCCTAAAGGTTCTACACCCCTCTAAATCAGCCAGAAAATAGAACAAATCCTTTCTTTGAATGAAAGTCAGGTTCCATCCTTGCCATTTTCCTTGCTGTTTATGTGTATCTGCTAAAAGGGAAAATAAGGTTCTCAACCATCTCTCATCCCCCATTTACTTGGGGACAATGCAAACCTCATAATTATGACCCATCCTCTTCTTTATCATGAAAATGAGCTTATATATGAAAGTTCCCAGATCCTAGACTTTGGGAAACATAGGGATCCCTGTGCAGCTGCCTCTTAACTAAGCATACTCAGGAGCCACTGCCTTCTTCTAGGGCCCTATACTACCTGTTTGTTTTTTCCAATATTGACCAACTGAATAATAGCCAAAATCACCCTTCAAGAAATCCACCACATCTCAGTGGAGCCATCAGATGTAGAACCAAGAACTTCACTTTATGCCAAAATGGGGGAGGACCAATAACAACTCTCTTGCTCACTTGAGATCCAGGGAGGGATGATACCTTATCAAACCACTCAATATATCCCTTTAGAACTAGTATAGGCAGAGTAATAAAAGCATAGCTACTCCTTCCCCTGTACTTTTTATTTGACAAGATGCTGATGGGTCTATGAGAGCTGAAATTTCTCTGGATAGGAAGTGACTTCATCTACAGAGAAAAGAACAAAGAGCAATTTCTTGCTCTTTTAGGGGCTTTTACGTGGGAATCTTTTTCTCCCTGTGACAGGCTAAACCTGTTAGAGATTCTTATCTTTTGCTTCTGCCAAGTTTCTGAGGGGATGAGAGAAAGATTCAAAATAGTATAAATTTTGGATTTAGCCAAATGTAGTGATTTGAAGGGAAAAAAAAGCTTCCTGGCATTCTTTTTTAGTCCTTGGGCTTTCTATACTGCTGTACAGAATCTTTCACAACTAAATTACAGAACCAGAGAGATACCTTCTAATGCCCCTCTATTAGAACATTCTAACTCTGAGAGGAATTGATTGCCCATAGAGGAAAGAAAGCTCTATCTTTTGCACATGGAAGCCATAGCAGTCTTAATTAGTTACATCAAGCCTAGACTGTATCTTGTGACATATTTGCCTAAGTCAGAGAAAATTCAGGGGAATGAGGAAGAATAATTTAAAAAGCAATTTTAAAAACAAGATAGCAATAGCAGCTGCCAAAATTCCCCTTCCCATCTACTCTAGTTTTTACCGCTATGTTCTTTCCCACCTGGCTACCCTCTTCAAAACTAAAAGAAATAATATTGTAGAGTTATATAAGATGTCACCACTGGAGGAAGCTGAGTAAAGAGTACATGAAATTCTATGTATTACTTTTGCAACTTCCTCTAAGTCTATAATGACATCAAAATTAAAAGTTTAAAAACCTAAACTAAAAGAAGCAATTAAAAGTTCAAAAGATAGTTTGTCAAAACCAAGAGGGGCTGCCAAACTACCAAAGCTATATCTACACAAGAACTGCCGAATAAATGTATGGCTCAAGTCAACCTTTCTCTTGAAAAATTCAGCCCTATATGATAACACTTACAGTATAATAAGCTTCCAATGAAAGACTATCAATTCTCAGTCTCAAGATGTACCTAACCAAGAAGTCACAGGCTTCTGCCAGTGATAGGAGAGCCAGCTGGATCCAGAACACTGTGATACTCTCTAGGTTTTCCATTTTTCCCAGTAGGTATCTAAAAGGTCAAGCCATGTACAATTTCTCTCTTTTTACAAAGCTGTGAATGCTTTAGATGCTATTTAGTACAGTGAAGCTGAACAGATTGTTCTGGGGGCTTTGGGGGCCTTTCTTCCTGCAGGGAGGCAAACGTTGCCTAGTGATCTGCATCTGAGCATAGGAGTCAGGAACTCTAAGTTCTAATCATGACTCTGTTTAGTGTCTGGTTCCATGATCCTTAGCAAATCACCTAGCCCTTCCATATCTCCACTCCCTTCCCCAATAAAGGGAGATAAAAATAATGACTTATCACTTGGGGATGTGGCAGAGTGAAAGGGTAAGAAGAACTGTGATCCATGGATAAATGTCAAGTATAAAATGCCAGTATAAATCTGCCTTTAAATCAACCCAGGTTTTCAGACTGTGGAAAGTCACACTATTTAAATGCAGGCTGCCTCTCAAATACCCGTTCTTCCTGCAGCAGAAGAAAAATAAGCTGACTCCATGAAACTCTGTTCAAGTGTTTCCCTCTCCAACAACTACTACCTGCTTCTCTCTGAACATTCTGCTCATTCTTTGGTTAATGGCTTAGATCAAAGTTTCCATTTTTACTTGGTTAAAGGTAATCCATGCATCTGTGATTAAGGAAGAAAAGAGACAAAGAAGAAAGAAATTACCCACTACTTCCTTTCATATCAACTCAAATAAAACTAATTTGGATGGCTGGCCCTTATCAAAGGTGATGAAGTCAGCTCAACAGAAACATTAACCACAAACACCCTACTGGGTTCTATTATTATTATTGTTATTATTATTATTATGAGGCTGAAACATAACATTATGCTACTTTAGGAGAATGTTGATTCATCATTAATGGAAATTCTGCATACTCGTCCATCCATTTATTTATTCATTCAAATGTTTTCTGAGTCCCTATTAAAAAGCCAAGTAGTCTGCTGGGAATAAAACAATGACTAAAATACAGGTCCTGCCCTCTAGGAACTTTTTTAGAGGGAAAAAAAATGGATATTTAAGCTAATCATTGTACAAACATATGCAAACATAGCAAAACAACGTGATATGCTAAAATAGAGAAACACCTAAAAAAATAAAACACAGTGAGCAAAACGGTCTATAGCCTCAAGAAGTTAAGAGGGGATTGTAGGCATGCACTATGACCAATAAATAAGGAAAAAATATTTAACTTGATACTAAAATGTTCTGTGAGAACAGAATTAATTGGGAGGCTGTGAAACATAAAATTAAGACAGGAGTTTTCACATGGGATCATGGATGGGCTTCAGAGGGCCCAGAAACTCCCTGAAATTATATACATGCAAATGGACATTTTCTGGACACAAAGATGACCATAGCTTTCATTCTATTCTCAAAGGTAAAGAACTGTTACACTTGGACCTTAGCCCAAAACCCAGTTTTCTATCTTAATCAGAGGAGACTTTTAAGACCTACCTTTTTACTCAGGCTAGGAGATCTGGGTAGCCTAGAGGTCAGAGAACAGCTTTCGACCTTTCTATAACTTGGTGAAAAATAGTGACTGCTGAAAAAAGAGCAATGCAGAGAAATAGGACTTCTTCTTTTCCATATTCTAGTTAAAGTTAGCTAAATATACTTCCCCACATACTCAGATACCATGGTGACAGGCATCATATAAATAGATAGTGGAAACAGGGAGTAGGTCAGGGTGGCTTGTATCTGTAAAACCAACAGTAAGAAAAGCCTATCAGGCAAGTTTGAACCCCCAACTGACACAATTGGCTCCTCTTCATCCATAAGACCATGCCTGGAATTCATTATGGGAATTTAGGGACTGGCTACCTCCCCAATAACAAAGAACTATTATAATCAATAAACCTAAGAATAAAAATCAGCACTGAAGTACAGTGACACTAAACGCCCACATTCCCAACAACAAAAGTCATTTGGACCCTAGCCGATTGCTTCCTAGATACCCAAGGGCATCTATGTGTCTGAGCTAACAGCACATGCATTACTAGTCTTACTCATAAATAAAATTCAATTACAATTTGCAGCACATGGCTTGCTTTGGCAGTACATATACAATTTATAGCACATGTATGGACAAGGATATATATACATAAGTATATTTGCCATGATGAGTTTCACACACCTCCCTCAAATCCATAAGTCTAGAAGGAAAAGAAAGAGTGAAAACATGGGCATTCCAACATATGAGGAGTAGCGCCAGCCAAGGAGTGGGTGTATCCACCATAGCCACACTTGTATTCACTGAATGCAATATTATACATTATTATGGGCTCTGACTGCATCAGATGTAGCGTCGTATTTTGCAGCTTTCCTTAACACCTGCTGTTTTACATCTCACTGTACACTCCATGTATGAACACATGGAGCCAAGGTTCCAGGAGGGCTCACCCAGTCTATACAATAAAAGGAGCTAACTTCACTTAGCAGAGAATTCCAGTACAAATGTCTCTGCCTTAGGAATAAGCAGCAGTCCAGGCCTCACCAATGACATTTGTATACACCAGCCCTCAATCCATCAAGGGCCTTAGAATGTCAACCAATCCGTTCTGAGATAGCACATAATTACAAACAGAGCTGAATATGACAGAAAGTTCTTGAGGCATAAAGTCAACTGACCAACAAAGGATAAAGAATGATCACCTTCTTCACAATTTCCTAGCAAGAATGGCAAAATGCTGAGAGTTGGAAAACATAAATATAAAATACATTTTTTTAAATCTCTCTAAAAGATAATTGCCTGTTAAGCAAAAATGATGGCATTTTGGGGTTTATGACATACGTAAAAATAAAATGTGTGACAACAGTAACAAAAGGACAGGAGAGAGAGTTCACAATGATAAAAGAGTCAATTCATCAAGAGGACAGGGATACAATATGGGCGTAGGAAAGTAATGGGAAGCCCTGGGTCTCAAGAGACACACTGGGATGAACGTGGAAGGCACTGTGGAAAAGGCAATGGAACAGGATAAAGAGGAAGGGACAACAGACAATGAGAATGGGAGAAAAGCCAAAGAGATCACAGGGGCCAGAGACAGGATAGCTAGGACTGAAACACAACAGAATGAAAGACAAAAAAACCAGAAGAGAACCAGAAGAAGTAGGCAGGAAAAACTACTGCCACCAATTGATTAGTACTATGAAGTGTAACTTCATCCAAGTTATAGACATAAACCATTTGTACTCATTGTAAGTTCTATAACTCTACCAATATCCACAGATTTGCATCATTTTTGTGTTTTCTTTTTAATCCTAGGCATTTAGAGCCTAACAATCACATAACTATCCATTAGAAACAAACGGTAGCCATTTATGTTAAGAAGAATTGTTGCTACCTAAGAAATTCTGCTAATGTTAGTCATTTCAATCTCTTTTGATCTCTCTTTAACTCTTCTGACAGTCCTTCAATCTCAAACGCTCACACAATCATCCTCCTCTCCTAAAATACTGAAATGCTACTATTGCCACTTAGTGTTCATCTATTCCCCCTTCACCATCACAGGCAGTAAATGCAAAGAACTTGCTAATCCATTAATTAAAGATCTCTACTTCCCATTATGGAGGACTAAATTTAGAAAGTCAAACTGGGTTGGGAGGAAACCATGTGTCATAACAAATGAGATGAATTCCATGGAAGGGGGCTGGGTTACTGACCTGTTTCTTATAAAGCCTCTGACACTAACACACCCTACTCTACTGAAAATACAGAGAAGCTCTTCCATGTGTGGGCAACCATTCATCACTATAATCATCTGGAGATGACTTTATTGCACCATCAGGTCTCAAAAGCCACAGGACCTATCAGCAAGGGACTGCCTCCAGGAACATGTCTCCACTGCTTTCCTGAAACCTCAAATTTAGTCACACAAAAGAAAGGGGTGGCAAGCCAGCATTAATTGTACCCTTAGAGAAGAGCCACCTCCCGCCTGCAGGGAAGGCAGCGACTTTACTGGGCTACGAAAATGGATACAAAGACAAAAGTAAACACTGTAATTTGCTGTTTTGTCTCTGGCATAGGGGGAGTGGTACAAATGACACTGTCTGTAAACAGTAACAATGCCAAACGTAACAAAGAGAACAGGATTCCCCCCATCTCACCACCCCTCCCCCTCTCCCTATGATACTCCTCCTGATATTACTCATTTTGAGGGAACACACAGAAGCCTCCCTATAGTCCATATGCTGCTACCAAATGGAACCAAGTAAGAATCCAAGTTTGTGCTGACTCCTCCTGCCTCACTCGAACTCAAAGGAAAAATCACTGGAACTCAAGAAATATTCAATTGTTTCTACCAGCTGACAAAAAATACAGGGAGGAGAAGAAACAGGCCAGAAAGTATAGAATAGATATGTGACATACTCAGGTCTGGATTAGAAAAAGGCTAAAATGTCAAAATAAATTACAAAAAGTATAAATGAAAATAGAGACATTCTAAACAAACTAAAAGGTTTTTAAAAAAATCCATCTTGAGCCCAAGCCTAGGAGCTCATAAAAGGTATAAGAAAAGAAGATGAATTCATCAGAGAAAGTTACCTGACCAGAGTTCCCGCCAGGTGTAATGCAGGCGTACTCGACACTTTTTCTGGTAGCAAAGCAGTTTGTGTACTACCTGAATGCAGCGTCTGTAACAAAGAGAAAAACTGAGGTAAACCTGAGAACATACTGCAACTCACCAGATACCCTTTTCTTTAGTGAGCCAGCTTTGCTAAAGCCACCAGGTATGAATATGTACACATATAAAAAACAGAACTTCTACTTTCAGCCTTCTAATAGATAAATATCTCTCTCTCACACACACACATACACAGAGCTTACGCTATACATTCTCCTTATCAATGGGAAAAGGGAGCCATAACTACTTATAGGTGAATAGTCGATTAGGCACCTCTGATACCTTTCCCTTGAATATCTTTGCATGGAGGAAGGATAAACCAGTGAGCCAGAATTAGACTACTCTGTTCAAAGTAGAAAGTATAGGATGCAAAAACACAAAATAAAAGACCTTACATCTCTATATTTAAATTTGTTTTTTATTTAAATTAAATTTTACATAAAATTTAATTTATAATTAATTTAAATTCTATTTACATCAAAAGTTAAAAGTTCAATTCCTCAGTTGCACTAGTCATGTATAAAATGCTCAATAGCCACATGTAGCTTAATGGCTACCATACTGGACAGCGAAAATATATAGAACTTTTTCATCATCACAAAAATTTCTACCAGACAGGATTATTCTAGATCATTGGAATATTCAGTTATTCACATCTCAACAACATATATCTTTTTGAGGCGAGGAGCTCCAGACCAGCCTGAGCAAGATAGTGAGACCCTATCTCTACAAAAAATAAAAAATAAAATTAGCCAGCCTACTCAGGAGGCTGATGTAGGAGGCCCACTTAAGCAAGCCATAATGACGCCACTGCACTCTAGTCCAGGCAATGGTGCGAGACCCTGTCTCCAAAAAAAGAAAAAGTGTGAACAACCCAAATGTCTATCAACTGATGAATAATGACATGATATATCCATATAATAAAAGATTAACCAGCCACAAAAATAAATGAATTAATGATACATGCCATAATATGGATGAATCCTGAAAACATTATGCTAAATAAAAGAAGCTAGTCACAAAAGGCCACATATGTTTTCATTTATTTAAAATGTCCAAATAGGCTGGGAGCAGTGGCTCACACCTGTAATCCTAGCACTCTGGGAGGCCCAGGCAGGTGGATCGCTCAAGGTCAGGAGTTCAAAACCAGCCTGAGCAAGAGCGAGACCCCGTCTCTACTAATAATAGAAACAAATTAATTGGCCAACTAAATATATATAGAAAAAATTAGCCGGGCATGGTGGCGCATGCCTGTAGTCCCAGCTACTCGGGAGGCTGAGGCAGAAGGGTCGCTTCAGCCCAGGAGTTTGAGGTTGCTGTGAGCTAGGCTGACGCCATGGCACTCTAGCCCGGGCAACAGAGTGAAATTCTGTCTCAAAAAAAAAAAAAAAAAGAAAAGCAGTATCTAACAGCTGTTCAGTGCTTACCCTATGCCAGTTCTGAAAAGAACATCTTGGGGTCTTAGTGACCACGAACTCAGACTTAGCCACCCGTTGCAACACAGGCAAGTAGAGCAGAGTTGTAAGGAGGGAGTCAGGTAGTCATGGGCTCAAACCTCAGCTCTGTCACGTAGTTAACTGTGGGACGTCGTTTAGCCTCTCTAAGCCTGGTTTCCTCATCTGTAAAGTGACCATAATAATGGCACCTATGTCATACCGTTTGTACACGTGTGTGTATATGCACACTCGGTAGTACGGTGGCTGGTGGACAGACAGCACTCAGTAAACACAGACACAACTGTGCAGGGTGTTAATGGAGGTCTGAACTCCCGATGGCCAGGGGAGGGACCAGGCCCAGCTCTGTCAGAACACAGAAGGACTCCCGTGCTGAATCATAGCGGCACTCATACGTTACCTCTCGAGCTAAGGCTCTCAAGAGCCTGCGGGCGGCATCAGGGGCACCGTTGGCGTTGGATGCTGCCCCTCCAAGCAGAGCAGCTCCACTCTCATCTGCTATATAGAGATTGTGTGTGTGCGTGTGTCTCTCTCATATCTCAGGGACTCTCGGTCGAGGGAGATCTTGTCCTTGAGAAGACATTGACAATATCTGCAGATATTTTTTGGTTATCACAACCCAGGGAGGGGAGCAGATTGCTACCGGCATCTTGTGGTGGAGCCCACGGGCGCTGCCGCACATCCTGCAGTGCACAGGGCAGCCCTCACAACAAAGAGCGATGCGGCCCAGGCATCAGGAATGCCGTGTCGTGAAAGCCTGCTACGCACGCCTGTGTGTATGCTGGCGCAGGGGGTTCTGTGCATGGTTTTTATTTGATAAAAGAGTCTAGGAAAAAATTAGGGCTCAGGCGGGAGGATCATTTGAGCTCAAGAGTTCAAGATCAGCCTGAGCAAGAGCAAGACCCTGTCTCTACTAAAAATAGAAAGAAATTAGCTGGACGACTGAAAAAATATATATAGAAAAAATGAGTCAGGCACAGCGGTGCGTGCCTGTAGTCCCAACTACTTGGGAGGCTGAGGCAGGAGGATTGCTTGAGCCCAGGAGTTTGAGGTTGCTGTGAACTTGGCTGACGCCACGGCACTCTAGCCCGGGCAACAGGGCGAGATTCTGTCTCAAAAAAAAAAAAAAAAAATTAGAAAACCAGGGTTATATAGTACATCTGGAAAGAACCACTTGATTGCTGAGCACTCTTAAAAACTGCATCCGTTAGGAATGGTGGGAGAACCTGAGCGTGGGGCCTGAGCCAGGGGAGCCCAAGAGCAGAGGGGAGAAGAGCCTGCAGGGAGTCAAAGCACTATCCACATGGACGAGATGTCTCAGGGGTTCTGGGTTGCTCCAGGCCTCAAAGGATGGTGACATAGGGAAGTCACTTTATCCAGTATGAAGTGATCCTTTCTGGGATTAGGGCTGTTCTCCTGGGAAGCCAGACTGCTATGGGAGGGGTGGACAGCTTGCTATGAAATCATGGTCCAGTCTGATTTGACATCATTAAAATGGTTGATACTGAAACAAGTGGATTTTAGAAATTCAGTTCACGTTAAGGACATATTCATTGTATCAAGTGATCACCTGTTTCCTTCCACTGTGTGACCCTCCACCTGGCATTGACTGAGAGAAGGTGCCCTCCTGGGCACAAGGAACCACCAGCCTTTTAACATGATAATGTCATCGGAAAACTGGCCTATGTCTCATCTAGTCCACATACCACTTGAGGGTTATTCTCTAGTTCATGACCAAGTTTAATACTGATCTTACCACCAGGATCTGATTAGGTAACCCTTTAAGCCTTTGGTTAGAAAATAACTTTGAATATTAGGTTGAGTTGCCATTTTTATTGCTGTTTTTATAGATCAAAAACGTAATTAACAATTCCATATGGTTCAACCTGCTACAGGATTGAAAGTGACAATTTGTAATTTATATATACAGATTATTTTATATCCTTCCTAGAGGAACTCTGTACAGGTGCCTGCATCCCTGGGCAAATCTCTGAAGAAACTTGGCATCTCAAGCTAAGTAAGCTATTACCTATGTCCCCAACCACCAGCACTGACCAAGAGCCAAGCCTAGGCTGGCGCACCTCTAATGGACCTTTTCCCAGCAGACATAATACAAGTGCCCAAATTTTAACAAAGTGGTGTTTCCCTGGATGGCATAGCCTCACCTTTTGCCTCTGCCCACTAGGGAGGAAAGATATTCTTTTAAACCTGAGAACCTCCAAAAGACACCCCCTGTCCGCATCTCTTTGCTGACTTTGTTCTTGAGCATTTAAAAAGGAACTGGGAACCTTGAAGACATTATGCTAAGTGAAATAAACCCTATGGAAAAGGACAAATACTGAGTGATTGCACTTATATGAGGTACCTGGAATGGGCAGATTCATAGAGACAGCAGAAGGATGGCTGCCAGGGGCTCGGGGGAGGGGGAATGTGTTTAGTAGAGATAAATAGTAGGGATGGTCGCACAACACTGTGGGTGTTCTTAATGCCACTGAACTGTACATTTAAACATGGTTAAAATGGTCTATTTTATGTTGTGTGTATTTTATCACAATTTTTTAAAAAAGGAGGCTGCTTGTTCATTACCATATGCTGAAGCCAGATCCAACCCTGATGTTCACCTAAAAAGAGGGCGTGGGAAAATGCCTAACACTCCATCTTTACATTGTCTTCAACCCTAAGTGAGATTAGCACATGGCCTCACCAGCTGGGCTTCTCAAAATGTATCTCTTCTTCCACCAGGGCCATCTTATAGATACCGTATGTTCCTGTTAGGGGAGAGTACTTCAGTGACTGTTGAGTGTGTGCTGAGCCCTGTGTTTGAGCCTCTGGAAGGATAAAATTATTCAACACTTTGGAACCAGTTGTGTTAGGAACAGAGAGCTCTGTGGTCAGGCCCAGTAATCATTGTACGGCATGTTTTTGGTTTTCCAGGACACCTTCAAAAGCGTATCCACCATCTCCAAAGACGACAAAGCCGCCGTACCCAGGGTCTCCTGTGAAGTACCGCGTTCCTGCCCTTCCCGGCCAAGAAACACCCAAGAAGAAAGCAGAGAAAGAGAAGAGCAACAAGGAAAGGGAAGGTGCCTTGGCTCAGCAGGCTGCTGGGCCACCCGGAGAGGAAGCCCCAGAGAAGCATGTGGCAGACAAACACGCCAGCGAGAAGCACGCTGCCGCAGCGGGGAAGGCCGAGAGCAGCGCAGGTAGGCGTAGACCCCTTTGTCAGCGCTGCCACCGGGCCTTGGCTTTCCCCCAACGGTTCTCCCCGTGACCTGGTCCACGTGCCATTCCCTCCTGTTTGGGGGAGGGAGAGGAATTTTTCCCTGAGGACAACTTCATCTGCTTGCACAGCTTTCTCAGGCTTGTACATTGATCCTGAGTCCTTGCCCCGGTGTCCTGAGGGTCCCCCGGAGGAGACCTAGGGTAACTCCACTGGTGGCTGTGGAAGTGCATGGGGTGCAGAGTAAGGCAGGCTGAGTCCACCAGCATCTGCACTGCCCACAAGACGGGGTCTTCCTTTAGCCCTCCAGGCTTCTGTGATGCAGTGAGTTCACCCCGGTGGTCGCTGCTGTGGGACGCGCTAGTGACCCTGTCTCTCCTCCTTACCTTTCCACTGCCCTCCACTGTGCAATGCGTCCAGGGTCACAGCTGGCCCGTCGCCACTTCTGTTGCTCCATGGCTGATTGTGCGAGCGCTGGCAGTGTTTCCGGTCACCACACTGGGTTGGATTGTTCGTTTCCATGTGGCAGCTGCTGTGTGAGTGGAATCATTCTGTTTGTTTCCCTTGATCTTTTCCTCTTGCCGCCTCGCCTCTGGTGCAGCCTTGGGGAAGCCCACAGCAGGCACAACTGACGCAGGAGAGGCGGCAAAGATCCTGGCTGAAAAGAGAAGACAGGCCCGGCTGCAGAAGGAGCAGGAGGAGCAAGAACGACTAGAGAAAGAAGAACAGGACAGGTGCGCGGTGCTCACAGTTTCAGTGTGATCTCGTGTAAAGATTGTGTCGGAAACAGCACATTGCCTTTCTTTTATGGTTTTGGTATTACTAAAACCTGAGCAGAATTATGGGAACCTAGAATGCCTGAGCTGCATGGAAGGTATTCAGGAGACTACATCTTCTGTTAGATGTGATTAATAATAGTGGAACTTTGCTCTTTTTGGAGGACTTGGAAACGCGTAGCTCCTGGGTCTAAATGGTACAGGCAGCTTCCCATTCTCTTCTTGGACTTAGAGACCAGGGAGGTCTTGTAGAGCTATCTATGGGGGGTGAGCTGGGGTGTTGAGCTTTGTTTATAGAATGAGATTCTCCCTGGGAAGACAGGAGGTTCTGGATATAGCAGTCTTGATTCCAATTCCCAAATTGTTTTCTCCCTCAAATTATCCTAGCTCAAATCCCAGGATGAGAGAGACGGGTTGAGCAGAGTCCCCTAGATGTGGGGTAGGGGGGCAGCCTCATAGTGCATGAACAATGAGGTGTGGGGAGTCCCACCCTGGAGCAAGACAAAAGATGTCATTGCAGCGGTCCCTAAAACTTTGGGGGGTATCACGATCATCCCTAGAACAAAGTGAAAATACATGAGCCCAAGCCCTGTCCTATTCCAGTAGCTCACCAACGTTTGAGAACCTGGGTGTTGTGTTAGTATCAGGGCGCTTTGTCACGATACCGACAGTCCTGCCTTTTCTGATCTTTCTATTTAGAGAGGAGTGCAAGTTAAAGGACAAGATAGATTTTATCATTCAATTGATAAAGGAAGCTGTTAGGATAATCACAGAGTACAGTCCAATACTGTTTAGAGAATTAACGTGACAGGAAACAAGCGATGCTGTAGTACTTCAAGACCAGCACTGAATTTAGAATAATAAATAATTGAGTATTCTTGATCCTTTAGTGACCTTGGTAACTCTTTGGGGTTTCCGATCTATTTTTTAAACGGGGCTGCAAGGTTGGGTGGGGTGGGGTGAGGTGGGCTGAGGTCTCGCTCATCCTCTCTTCAAATTCTGGACTTCTCTGATTATTTTCCAATCTCCAGTCTTTGGTCCTCCTTTGGTTCATCCTCACTGCCAGACTCCTAATTGATTTCTTGGTTGTCTTTGACCTTGTCGAGCTTGCCCTTGCTTCTCTGGCAGACTCTCCGTCACAGCCTCCTCTGTTCACTCCTCATCCCCTTAACTGCCGCCTGGGCTCTCAGCGCTCAGTCCTTGAGCAGCTTCTCACTTGGCAAGCCCTCCACAGAATTGCTCCCTCCCGCTCTGCCAGGTCCCCACCATGCTGCCAGTTTCCCTCTGCCTCATTTTAGCATCCGTTCCTGCAGCTAATTGCAGCTTGCTTTGTAAACCTTCCATACTTTCTGGAACAAGGGAGCACTAAATAACACATGTGTACCTATGATTCCTAAAACCGTGCCTATGGCCTGGGCTCTGTCTAGGGCTGTACTGTCTAGTACCATGACCTACAGGCACATGTGGCTACCAAAATGGACATTCAGCAAAATTCAATTCCCTAGGCAAACCAGCCACACATCAGTGCTCAATTGCTACACGTGGCTAGTAGCTACCATATTGGATGACACAAATCTATAGAACATTTTCCTCATCACAGAAAGTTCTGTTGGATAGCTCGTCTAGAACTTTAGAGACCGTATTTCCAATTGCCTATGTCGTCATTTGAGTGTGTCCATATGTGTCTCAAATTCAGCATTTCCAAAGCAGAACTTTTTAAAAAATTAATTTATTTTTAGAGACAGGGTCTCACTCTGTCACCCAGGCTAGAGTGCAGTGGCCTGATCATAGCTTACTGCAACCTCCAACTCCTAGGCTCAAGTGATGCTCCCACCTCGGCCTCCCAAGTAGCTGGGACTATAGGCTTGCGCCACCATGCCCGGCTAATTTTTTAACTTTGTGAAGACGAGTTCTCGCTATGTTGCTCAGGCTGGTCTCCAACTCCTGGCCTCAAGTGATCCTCCTGCCTCAGCTTCCCAGAGTGCTGAGATTATTAGCATGAGCCACTGTGCCCAGACCCAAAGCAGAACTTTGTATCTTTCTCCCAGATTTCCTTTTCCTTTCACAAGCTCTGCACCCACATCTCCCCAGGCACCTAAGTAAGAAGTTTCAGTGCCACCTTCAGCTCTTCC
This sequence comes from Lepilemur ruficaudatus, assembly GCA_963574885.1. Classification (NCBI taxonomy): domain Eukaryota; kingdom Metazoa; phylum Chordata; class Mammalia; order Primates; family Lepilemuridae; genus Lepilemur; species Lepilemur ruficaudatus. The sequence continues at coordinate 16,456 of CAUYRT010019714.1, forward strand.
CTTTCCTTCCTCTTCCATGTCCCATCAGTTGCCAGGTCCATTAGCATCTCTGTTCTCTCCCTGCCCCTCCAGCCCCTCCTCTCCTGCCTGAGCTCCAGCCCCTGTTACCCTGACCTGGACTGTGTCTGTGGCATCCCCGCTGAGCTCCTTGCTCCTGGAGCTTGTCCTCTGTCCATACTGAGTCCACAGTGCCCTTTCTCAAATAAATGCGATTGTTCTGATCTTGTCCTTTAACAAGCCAGTGACTCCCCTGCCCACAGGATCCGCCCAAACCCAGCAATAGGCCTTCACAGCCTGCCCCCCCCACACTCCCCGGGCACCGGCTCGCAGACCTCCCTGCCATTCCCTGTCCCACGGCTCCGCACCTCCAGAGCTTTGCTTTTACTCTGCCCCCTCCTGGACTCCTGAGCCTTCTTGCCAGAAGCCTCTTCCTTTCTCAGGATGCAGGTCAAACCTCACTCCCTCTCTGTGGCCTTTCTGGACTTGTGCCTGGGGGAGAACTGAACACCCCCCATTCTGTACCCGGACTGAGCCTGGCTGTTCAGCTGACTAACACAGCTCGTTTGTTTACAGGCCTGTTTTCGCATAGTTAGCACCTTAAACGGCTGGTGTTCAATAAATGCATGTGAAAGGAAAAGGAGGAGGAAGAAGCCCAAGGAAGAAACCATCACATTAGCAGGTTAAGAGAACACAAGGGCTGAAGTAGCGTGGTGAAGGCAGACCTGGAAAGCGAGTCTGTGGACCTGCACAACTCAAAAGAAATGGGCAGAGTTGAAGTTGATGCTAAGGTTAATTCTAAAGCCTTAGGAGAATGGTACACCCAATAACAGATAAAGGAAGGACATGTGGAATTGGTTTTAAAGAATAAAAATTATCCGTTTGATTTTAGATAAGCTTATGGTACCTGAAAAGTGTCTAAGTGATTGGAAATGGAATTGAAACCCAGGCCCTAGGTAAAAATGAGAGCAACACGCTTGACCCCAAATCAGTTTTCCTGTCTCTTGCCGAATATGAAGCTTTGTGTAGAGCCATGCGGGAGGTGAGAGAGGAAGGCAGCAGGCAGCCTGGGCCTGGGACACAGAGGACAGCTCTTGGAATAAGATCATCCTCACATCTGTTCTGTGCTTAGCCCACAGTTAAAGTCACAGAAATTTGGTTGCGAGATGAGAGAATATAGAGAAAAATAATGATCCTTGAGCCAAACCATAGAAAGCCCAATTATTGTCACAAACTGGTGAGGGAAACACCATCCAAATCAGGGAGAGGGAGACTCCATTGGCACAGAAGGGCTGGCCAGGAGTCCAGGCACGCAGGCCCTGAGCAGAAGGGCGAACACAGGTCCATTCCCACACAGAGCAGGGCCCAGCCCCTGGGATGTGGAGGGCCCAAGATGTAAAGTGGATTTTTGGGGTTGGGGCAAGAAACCTCAGCCCCCAGGCCCACCCTGGGGAAGGCACTGGCAGAAACTAGCAAGCAAGAGCTCCTACTGGGATTCCAAAATAGATTACAGTAAGTCCTATTAAAAAGCTAAAATAGCTGCTAGGGACACACATAAACGAATATTCCAGTAAGGCGGCTCGTGTAAGGTGGCTCCACGAGCAAGGTCACGTAGCTAGGCAGAAGCTTGGTGTTCATGCAAGAGTTAGCCCCAGCCCTGGAAGCACAGGCACAGGGCCTCAGGGCTGCTCAGACCTGGCTTCTCGCTGGCTGAGCCTCCAGGTGACAGCTTGTTTTGGCAAGAGCGAGGACAGGCAGCGGTTCATTTGGTGTAAGGCAGCAGAGGGCGGTGGCAGCCCAGGCGGGAAGGGAGAGCCAGAGGGGCCGGAGGGAGCCAGGGCCACACAGCCTGGCGGGAGGGACCTTTGCCGCTGTTGACACCTGCAAGACATGTCAAGGCTGAGGAAAGGCTGTTGGTTGTGGGGTTTAGAAGATGAACAGAGGTTTGGGAGGGAAATTGTTGAGAAGAGGGATGGAAACACAGCACCTTTAAGAGGAGTGGGGCAGGGGTCCTGAATGGAAGCTGCCTGGGAAGTGGTCACAGTGGGAGGCAGGCAGGAGACTGAGGGTTGCTCAGGATGCCCGAGACCAGAGCATTTTTGTAGGCCTTGGAGAGGTACGTGTAGAAGGGCGAAACTGGAAGGAAGAGGAGCTAGTAGGAGGAACACGGGGCTGCAGGAGGGTGTGGGATTCCTCGCACGAGTTATGGCACTTGTGATCCCTTGCATTTAAGCAGAGGAAGAAAGGGGGAAATTTCTGAGCAGTAATGCCATAGAGGAGAGAAGTTTAAGAAGCTCAGGTGAGGTGACCCCAGTTTGCTCTGTAAAGTGGTTGGTGATGCCATCAACTTAGAAGGACGACGAAGATTGAGAAAAGGTGGCAGTTTGGACTCTATGTCCAAGGGGTGAGGATTAAGAGACTGGAACGTAGCAGGCGGGATTGAGGGGCAGGTGACCGGTCAGACTTGTTTGCACCCTTCTCTGACCAGTGCCTGGCAGCCCAGGAGGGACATGAGTGGTCCTGGGGGCCACCCACATCTGGAGTTGGGCAACAGGGTGACCTCCATGCCATCTCAGAAATGCTCAGGCGGGATTGGAGGCCTGGGAGGCCCCGGGAGAAGAGAGAAGCAGCTGCAAGCTGGCTGCACAGTGCTAAGAAGGGCAGGGCAGGGCAGGAGAGAAAGAGGCGGGAGGATGGGGTGAGAGCAGAGCAAAGAAGGTTAATGTTGAAGGTTAAGCTTTTTATTAATGAAAATGTTTAAGCACATAAGAACAGAGAACAGTGAAACCCACGTATTTTTCCACCAGATTGAACAATTCAAGGCTGAGCACATGTCAGTGATGTGAGTGAGGTGTGACAGGGTGGGACAGAAAAGGGGGTGAGGTGCTGGAGGTTGAGACAGGCCAGTATACGAAGATCCTCACCAATAGCTAGTGGCAAGGGCAAGGGATGCTTCCATTAAATGTCAAATGACGACAGTGATGTACAGTTTTCTGGTACTTGCTGCTTAGTCGGTGAGGAACTGGGGATGGGCTTGGGTGGACAACAGAGACAAGGATGGGGAGGGTGACAGCACTGCACATAGGTCTGGTGAACTCCGGAGGTAACTTAGAGATGATGGCAAGGGCAATGGGCCGGGGGTGGCCTGCAGCAGAGGGCTCGTGGGGAAAATGATGAAATGCATTGTTCTCTTGGGTTCCTTAAGCGGAGAGAAAGAATGCTCATCCTTGGAGAGGATTGTGAAGGACCCAGTTTCACATGGGAGAAGCCAGCTTTTTATTTTTGCCAGTTTGTACCAACTTTGGAGGAAGCAAAGTATAGTTAAAGGAGGGAATTTTGTCTGTAAGAGGATGAGATTTTCATGGAGGTACTATGGAAAGCACAAGCTGCAGCTAATGGGCCTGTGGGGAAGAATTTCTGGTTTTGGTGATAATGAGAATTATGGAGATTTAGTGGCCATGAGGATGTTCCTGTGTGTGTGCATCTGGGGACCTCCGAAGTCCTGATGATAAAAATGGAAGAGCTAGTGGATTTTCAGATCCTGAAGATGAAGGTAACAGGTCCTTTGTGAAGTAGCTTCTGTGTTAATTCATATCCAGCGTATCCTTTGTATATTAACTTCTCTGGGACAATCACAACTGGCTCCTTAGAAAGGGATATTAAATGAAACAGTGCTCTGATTAACCTTTGGATAAATCTTACCAACACATGCATTTTTGATGGTCTTGTGTTGAATATGCTTAGTCTTTCATTGAGGAATCTAAGAAAATGGGAGTTTCTTTCTGACTAGGTCCTATAATGCTCTTCTCCAGAATACCTGTTAATAAGTTCAGTTGTTTCGCAGCGCTTTTAGGCACTGCAATCTCTGCTAACATAGACTATGTTATCATGTATTATTACAGTCTTGGGCTGATATCTTTAAATATTTCTTTACCTTTTAAAATAATTCTTTGGTAATACATAGGCTATTAGCCTCCACAATTTGTGAAGCTAACCATTAGGAATTTTTGCTCTTTTTCAGTTTTGGTCTTTTTACTTTTTATAATTGTATAACAGCACCCTTGTAAGTCAGCGACACGTGCTTCTAAATGAAGGTAATTTCTAAAAGATATACACATTTAAAGATGTCCCTAAAAGGACGTTGAGGGTTGGAGGGAGGATTCATTGTAAACTATAAAACAAGCTAACATTTGAGAATTTTCTAGGGCCAGGCATTCCCATGCATTATCTCATTTAATTCTCACAGTAATGTCGTGGAGCAGTAGTATGGCTATTCCCATTTTTAAAATGGGCATCAGAAATGTCAAATGACTTTCTAAGTGTCACACAGCGAGTGGCACAATCATAATCCAATTTGGGTCTTGCCCATATGTCACATTGCTAGTGATTACTCAAGGAAAGTGATGTACATGTGAGCAGGGGTAACATTAGAAGTGTTAAAACAAGCGCTTAGACTTCATAGAATTTTCCCTCACTGCTAGAGCTCTTTATCATGAATCATTCATCTGTCTGTGGATGAAAATGTCTAAGTGACACTTCATTTTCATATAGCAAAGAATGAAAGCTAAAATTTATTTCTAAGGATTGCCAAGATAAATGGAAAATAGATGCTTTAATTTCTGTATTAAATGTTAAGTTTCTGTTGTGCATTTTCTTCCATTTATTGCTTCAAAAGTCACATACCAATTAGAACCCAAAATGAACTTTTTAAGCTCATAGTTACTGCTCTTAAAATGCTGACTGGCACATTTGTGGCCATTGAGACACTTCCCATTTTTTCTAGCTTTTAGTTGGTTTTAAATATTTATTCTGCTTAGGTTTTGTTTTTTATTTTTTTAAGAATTGCCATTAAATAGGAATGATGAGGCTTGGCTTCCTCTCTCATTGTGGTTATTTGTAGATTGATTAAGGAGCATCTGTGTCTTCACTACAGTACGCTTCACAAATCAATACATCATTAGTCGTTGTATTACAGAATTTAAAGTCAGGCCTAGGTAATGTATTTTGGTAAATATATGGACTGGAGTGGATTTCCGGGCAGGATGAGTTGTTTTATTATGTGGGTCCTAATTCAAATGCACATATTTTTTAACATGTAGAGCATTACTCTCTGCTGTCAGCACACAGTTCTTTGGCAGTTTGCTATTCGAGCATGTCTTCTTGTTCCAACAATTGTGTTCTCAAAAGGCTGGAGAGAGAGGAATTGAAAAGAAAGGCGGAGGAGGAAAGGGTTCGCCTAGAAGCAGCAGCCCGTAAGCAGGAAGAAGAAAGGAAGCAACAGGAAGAGGAAAAGAAGCGGCAGGAAGAGGAAGAGAAAAGAAAGGCCGGAGAGGAAGCCAAGCGGAAGGCTGAGGAGGAGCTACTGTTGAAAGAAAAGCAAGAAAAGGAAAAGCAAGAACAAGAAAAGCAAGAAAAAGCCATGATTGAAAAGCAGGTACTGTATAAGTCCTCACATAGACTTTCCTCATTTGTAAGGGCCTTAATTACTATTAGGTAAAATTATTTAAATTTTAATGACTCATAATATTGAAGTTTTTTTCTTAAATTATCTGGGCTGGTTATTAAATATAAGTTTCTTGGGACAGTCACATTGAAGTTGGTGATGTTTGCTGTGTGTCAGTTTGGGTTTCTCCAGAGGGAGACCCAGGGGATAAGAATTTGGGTGCCAGTAGTTTATTTTGGGGTGAGATCCCAGGAAGCTGGCAGGGAGAAAAGCCAATGTAAGTGCACTGATGAGTGTCTTGCTGTGGACAATGGGAACTCAATCCCATTGGGACCTTCTGAGAGATTGGATCATGCCTTAGAATTCTCTCTCTGAGGGATGAGGAAACAGGACTATTTATCTACCAATTCCTGCCACTCATTGTGGAAGATCTCTTCTTGGGGAATTAACTCCCTGAAACTTCTGGCCATATGCACACTTCATGGCCAGAGCTTGCCCACAGTCACAGAAAGACCCTGGCCATATATGGGAACTGTCTGCAGGTGATCTGCATGGTGGACTCAGGGTATATGAATGAGGCCCAACCATATCTGCTGCATCATAGAGCAGGTTATATAGATCCACATTGAATATTGGAGCAGCATCCACTTTGGGGCAGATGATGAGATGAAGGAACATGTGCAAAGCCCAGGGAATTACCACAGTGTTTTCTTAGCTTAGTAAAATGTGTGTCTTGATTGACCTATTTCTGTCAGAAGGAAACAGCAGAAACAAAGGCCCTGGAGGCAGTTAAACAGATGCGTCTGGAAAGAGAACAGATCATGCTGCAGATTGAGCAGGAGCGACTGGAGAGGAAGAAGGTAAGGGATGAGAAAACAAGAGCACTTAGGGTAAGACAGGAACAGGAAGTGAATCCAGTTCTGTTCTGCAGTAATTGGGTAGAGTGCTCTTAGAATTGTCAATTAGGTCAAGTTCATTGATAGTGCTGTTCAAATCTTCTATATCTTTATTTGTTTTTTGTCATCTTACTCTATCAGTTACTAAAAGAGGACTGTTAAAAATTCTATCTGTGATTATGGATTTGTCCATTTCTCCTTTTAGTTCTGTCACTTTTGTTTTACATATTTTGAAACCCTATTAGATGAATACACATTGCAGGTTGTTAAATTTTTCTGTTGAATTGACTTCTTTATCATGAAATGCCCTCCTTTATCTCTAGTAGTATTTCTTATCTTAAAGTCTGATTTGGCAGCATTTTATGATTAGTATAAATATTTTTCCATCCTTTTACTTTGAACCTCTGTGTATTCTTTGTAAGTGTGTTTCTTGTAAACAGAATATAGTCAGGACTTGTTATTTCAATCCCATTTGACAGTCTTTGTCTTTTAATTGGATTGTTTAGTCCATTTACACTTAATGTACTCATGGATACAGTTGAGTTTAAGGAAGCTTATTATAAAGGTCCATTCTCATGGTGTTCTAGGTTTGGCCTGGGAGCCAGGAGACCAGCCTGTAGCCTTCCCTCCTGAGCTGCACTTCAGCCTTGCTTTCTGTAGGATGGTCCTCTTTAATGATGAGTGGTGATTTGTTGACTTATTGGGAACCTAAGGAGAAGGAGAAAGATGGGATGTAAATTGAATGTTGATTCTAGATACGTACTAGTTCACTTCTCAAGCATTGACCTTGCTCATAGGGCCAGAGCTGTACATCTGCAAAACCAATGGAAAACTTTTTTATACTTGTTATCCTCTGCTGACATTTGTCTTTTTTGAGTTTTCTGAGAAATGTGAAATTGCATATAGACCCAGCTGCTTTTATGTTCTTGATCTTATAGTCAGTCCCCTCACTTGATTTCCTTTTGGTTTGCAGAGAATAGATGAAATCATGAAGAGAACAAGGAAGAGTGATGTGTCTCCAGAAGTGAAGGTAGGAATTCAGATGATCATTTTAATAGTTTGTACTGGATAGAAAAGAACAGCAGAATATTCAGTGAAATTGTTGGTCATGGAGAGGATTAGCCAGAAAAAATGGATTCTTCCTGCTTGTTCCTGGTTAGGTTAAGGAGGGTGTGGGTACCAGAAAGGAAAGAGGAGTTTCAGAGGTTGGGCAGGTGAAAGATTCCCTTAGAGCAGTGGGGGTGGGGATGTAGGGAAAGGCATAGCAGTCCATGAACAAAAGAGAATGGTGACATAATAATAAGGGAAACACCACTGAGGATTCATAGAATTGCCACACAACAGGCAGATGGTCCAGAAGGGCTCCAAATGTCCTTGCTTTTTCAAAGCACTTGTTTTTCTGTGTGATGTCAGCCTTCCCTCTTTTCATTCACCCTCTATTTGTTTTCAGAAAGAAGACCCCAAAGTGATGATTCAGCCTGCCGTGTGTGTGGAAAATAAGACAAAACCAGATGTCCCCAACAAAATAGGTGAGCGTGAGATCTGGTTCTTGGGTTCTTCCTTCTAGCAGCAAGAGCTCATAAAAGTTCCCGCAGGAGAAAAACACCCGTGGGTCCCAACAGGGCGACTGCTGGCAGGGGCCTTTGTGGTTTCCCTTCCCTGGGAGTGTGTCTCCAGCACAGGGTCTGTCCACTCCATTTGGGAAATCACTAGGTTCCTTGGTTATTCCAGTAATCCCAGTGTAGGAGGCATGCTGTCTGCTGGCTCCTGGTGCTTTTCAGGGAGCTTAACTGCTGGCCAGCTTTTATCAAGACCCTACTCTGCTCTTCTATACAGTTTCCACACAGATGCTAATAATGTAATTTGTTTTCTTTTCCCCTGTGTTATTCACGGTTCTTTCCACGAAAGATGTTGCATTATTGGTGAAGCAGAGGATTAACTTAATTGCCTTGATCTAAATGTCCTGTTATTTCATTGTTTTGGATATTTTATGATTAACACGAGGACTTTGTGTTCTCGATCAGAAATCAATGGATTGAACACCTGCCAGGAAGTTAATGATGTGGGGCACGCTGTCCCAGAAACTTTTCCCCGAGACATTTTCTCTAATGGGCTTAAACCAGTCGGGGGACTTGTTCATCTGGATGCCCTTGATGGGAAATCAAACAGTCTGGATGATTCCACCGAAGAAGTTCAGTCTATGGATGTGAGGTATATCTGTTTCTCTTGCATTTAAGCCTCATCTCTTCTCCAGACACCACCACTGCCTTTTAGTTAGTTTCTTCATCTTTTATACAACTAAATCACTTAAACCAGGTTTGGTTGACATGACAGGAAAGCTATCAGGAGTATAGCACCAGTGGCTTGGGCTGGATTCTCTAAAAGCAGAGCCTGGGACAGAGTTTCTAGGGCATGTGGTTTATTAGGGGAGAACTCTCAGGAGTTTTTCAGGGGAAAGGAGAAGGAGGGAAGCTGCTAAGCAAGGATGCAGTCTCAGCTGGTCCCACGAGAACTCTGGAGAATGAATTTCCACCAGAGACAGCTCCTCTGAGCTTTTGCAGTTCAACTGTTTTTTCTAGATTCTTCTCCAAGATCTCATCAAGGAAGAAAAGAAGAACCTGGTAGCAGCCTTGCTCTGGCTATTAAGAGACTCCTGGTAACAGGCCCTCAGCCCACCACTCTTCTGAGCCTGAATTTACTCATTGGCCAGGCCTGTAGCTGACACAATGAGGAAACTCCTTCTATCTCTAGGGAGAGGGGGGAGAGAAAAAAGATTAGGTGTGGCTGGGCATGAGCTGGATAAGTCAGGGTGGATCAGCAGCCTCTCTTTAGAGAGGAAGCAGTAGGTGAAAGTCTCTACATGTGATTAGGTGGGTGGTGGGGGAGTCCGCCAACCTTAACTGAGCACTTACTTCAGGTAGCTCCACGTGAACTCTTCCCACAGGATCAGATCACACTCCTAGGGCCCCTGGTAGAGAGAAACAACTGTTCTTCTCATTTTAAAGGGAAGGAAACTGAGGCCACGAGGCGGGGGAAGCAGCTTGCCCAAGGCGGCACTGCTAACAAGGCGGCAGCACCAGGAACCCACGTCAGTTAGGCCCTTCCTCAGCTCACTTTGAGCTCTCAGCACTTGCTTTCTGTTTGAATGTCCCACTTTGGAAGTTCTGGAATCGCCCTGCTTCTTCGTAGTAGAGTGCTAGTGCCCGCGGGTTTTTTACCTTTCACCCTTTGGGCAGCGTGAGCTCAGCCATCGTAGCCCTGCTCCGTCCTCTTCCCTGTTTTCATCTGTGAGGGCCTTGTGTCCACCGCCTGTCCTCAGATTTGAACTCACTGGTATTGTTTACAGTGTGTCACACACAAACTCTGACTCCAAATCCGTCTCTCTAAGAAAAGTAGTGTAACAAAATATTGTAAATAGAATGAATATGTTGGCCTTAGTCCTCGTATTCATTCTCTGTCTCTGTCTCTGTCTCTGTCTCTCATCTCTTCTAGTCCTGTTTCAAAAGAAGAGCTTATCTCCATCCCAGAATTTTCACCAGTGAGTGAAATGATTCCTGGGGTGTCTCTGGACCAAAATGGAACTGGTAATGCGCGAGCGCTTCAAGATCTCCTAGATTTCACTGGCCCTCCTACGTTCCCCAAGAGATCCAGTGAGAACCTCAGCCTGGATGACTGTAACAAAAACCTCATCGAAGGATTTAACAGTCCTGGCCAAGAAACCGCCCTGGACACCTTCTGTTGACAAGTACAGCACCCCTCTAATGAAAGGTGCAGTCTTTTGATGATATTCTAAATCCGTAACTCTTTAACTGGAATGTGTGAAGATAGGATAGACATCACTCAGCTCCTGGATGGTCAGTTTTATTTGAAAAGTGCAAACACAGATATATTATGGTATATACTGCAGCACACACAAGAACTGAGATGAATTTCAACTAATTCCTTCATATGCGAGATCTCAGCAGCCGTGCTCTGCCCTATCCTGCCCCTGCTGTTTGGGGTGTGTGGATGGGAAGGTTGAGAAACACTGGCTGGAGTGTTTACTGGGTAGCACCCTTTTTAGAGGCAAGGAAGGATGCTCTGACAGTGTTACAAGACGGTGTTAGTAAAATGAATCCCACCCCCAGTTTTACGGAATGACATCCCACACTCTATCTAGGATCATTTATATATGTATCGTGAATGTTGGGCCAAATGATTTCCTGTCCTGTTGACCCATTCTGGATGCTCCCAAAGCAGACATCTGTTCTTTTTTTTTTTTTTTTTTGAGATAGAGTCTCGCTCTGTTTCCCAGGCTAGAGTGAGTGCCGTGGCGACAGCCCAGCTCACAGCAACCTCACACTCCTGGGCTCAGGCGATCCTTCTGCCTCAGCCTCCCGAGTAGCTGGGACTACAGGCATGTGCCACAATGCTCAGCTAATTTTTTCTATATATTTTTAGTTGTCCAACTAATTTCTTTCTATTTTTAGTAGAGACGGGGTCTCGCCCTTGCTCAGGCTGGTTTCGAACTTCTGACCTTGAGCAATGCGCCCGCCTCAGCCTCCCAGAGTGCTAGGATTATAGGCCGTGAGCCATCGTGCGCAGCCCAGACATCTGTTCTTGGATCACACCTGGAGTAGAGAACAACTGCACTTGGTGCCCTTAAGGCTTTTCCCCCACCTTTGGCCTTTTTTCTTGCCAAAGTGCTTCTAGAAGCTATTCCCATTTGAGTAAGACTATCTATGAGTTATGTACACTCTAAGTGCAGTTACGTGCACCTACTTATATACTCCTCACATTGGATTTACTTCAATTTGGGACTTGTTTTTGAATAATGAAAACATAATTAGGATCTGTCACCAAATCCTTTCATAACTTAATTCCAATTGCTCCTCCTATTTTAGGCTCTTAAAAACATTTTTACATTCTCAGCATTCTCTCAGCCGTTTTATTTTTTTTATGGTACTCCACTCCTCTGACAAAAATTCAATGCCTGAAATGATTTAGTCCAACCTTTTTATTTCTCGTGTGAGAAAACAGGTTGGAGAGGCCACATGGCCGAGGTCACTGTGTTTTGTCTACTTATTTCTACCTGACCTGAGCTCTTGCCTGCCCACAAGTTGCAGACTCTGCTTCTCTTGGTCCTCAGGTATATGACAGGTCACTTTTAAAGTAAACTATTAATGTATCCCTGGTTTGGAAGAGCAGCTGCCTTCTTGGACACTTAAAACACTAATTCGCTAGGGCATTCTCTTTCCCTGACGTCCGCATGGCTTAGTATTTATTGAGAGGTTTCTGTTGTTGTTAGCGACCTTGACCTGATTGATTAGCTTCCCTTCAGTTCACTTGCCTCACTATCCAGTCAGGACCAGAAAACCCACAAAACCTGTGAGAGTATTCATAGGTCTTCAGACTTATTCTTGCATCTCTAACTGAAAAAAGTGCAAAGCCCCTGTCTAAAAGAAAGAAAGAAAAAAAAAAACCTTGACTAAATCATTTCATTCACGCTGCTTGTGTATTTTCATTTGTGATACAGTCTAGTTCTCAAATTCTTCTCAACCAAAGGTGGTACCACCCCCACAAGGGGGTGTTTGGAAACATGTTGGTGGTTTTTGTTGTCACAGTGGCTGGGGCATTTGGAAGGCAAAACTGGAGGTGTTAAACATCTGCAGGTTTCGGGAAAGTCCCACACAAGGAAAATTTGACCCACCTGTAAGAATAGTGCAAAATACCGTAGCACTTCCGTGAGAAATACCGTATGAGCCAAGGAAAGTGTAATTGCCAAGAAGGTAGAAAGTACCCCACCACGTGATCGTTTTAGTGCAAGCATAGAGGCTACATGCTGCAAAATACTTGGTGTTTTTCGTTGCTCTCACCTGCTTGTGTTTTTGAATCCCCGCAGGTGGTGTCTGGAGATCCCGCGCAGCTGCTAGTGGTCAGATCCAGGCTGCTGGCCACCTGAAGCTTCCGTCGCCCTTCACCGCTGGCTTCCAAGTTATTAGAGCAGAATGTCACTGTATTCCTAGGTAGTATGTCAAACACTGGCCACTCTTGGTAGAAACCTTGAGGCTCGCGCCTTGTTGGGCTTTAGCAAAGTTTCATTTTACAGTTCTCTTGATGAGCTTCAGCTGCTGACAAAGCACTTCCTGTACTTCTCTATTATCATAGCGACCTTCTGAACAAGCTGAGTGATCCTGGCTCGGAAATTCACTTTATAACCATTCTTATTCCCAGAGTTGGCACACATGAACATCTAGATGTCTTTTCCTGTAAAATAACCTAGACTTTTACCCAATCTCTAGTTAAACATATACTCAACCTGGGCTGCATATCTCCCTGTGGTTGTTGAGAAAGAGAAGGAATTCAGGAGTCCCCCCCTCTCTGTCGGAGGGTACTATCAAGAAGCCTTTTGTTGTTACTATTAAGCTTTGCCACCTGCAAATGCATCGCCCCACATTACTCTTTCGGGGCTAAGGTAGTAAGTTTGGCTGAGTAAGGAAGTAAAAACAGTGTGTAATGATTTCTGTTTTCTTATGCATATTCCTGTATACGCGGGCAACTGAATCTAGCCAGGGCCCTTTCATGTCACACCTTCAAATCTCCGTACTGTAGTCACTCCAAGCCATCGAGTGGCTTTCCGGCTGAATGAATCTGAATCGGGTGTCTCGTGCAGGAGGCTGCTTTTCATGTTCTTGCTATTGTTTTTCTACTGGATCTTGGAAGTTTTCGTTGTTTGCTCCTGTGTTTGCCCAACTGTAAGAAAACCAGGCACAAATGAAAATCACGGTGCTCTGGGACAAAAGGGCTCCAAATTGGACTCAGTATGTCACTTTATTAGGCTTTAACATAAAAAAAAATCTGAATGGGGACAAAATGACACTAGAATGTACACTTCACACATTTTATGCCATAGAATGGTGTGTTTTCTTGATTTTGTTTCTCGTGGCAAAATGTGACTTTCAGATTAAAATAACCTTTTCTTCTTTGGCACTTTTTGTTTTGACTTGTACAATTAAGGGCTTAGAGAGCTCCATTAATTCTGAGAGAGGTTTGCAACCAGGAGATATAAAGAAATCTCAATAGTAATCTTGTTCATGTGCTTTTAAAGCCAGCTATACTCTAAGAATTTATTAGTCATGGAAACTGTGTATGTGTATGTGTATATACTAAATAAAATATATGCCTCCAAATAATGCAGTGCCATTGATCTTGATGAATATCAGGGGGAAAAAATCCCCTTTGTGACAAGCACACAAGAAAATGATAGCATGGTCTGACTTTCAAAAAAATGCCTTGTCATCTTTCTTATAGCTTTATTTTGCTAAATATCTGTTTTGTGATCTGTTTTACCTCACAGCACCATTGTGACCATGGTGATGCCTCATTTGCATGACGTGTACATTGTGTTTAATGTGAAATACATTTTCATTGAAGAGTCCGACGGCTTGCTAGTGCTTTGTTTGTTTCTGTAAGCTCAATGAAGAAATGTGCTGAAACCAAAGCTTTTAAAACGCACGTGGAAGAAAACCTCCAAATCCTGTGTGAGTGCGGGTGTCCTTTCCCTATGAAACTCATTAAAAATTCCTGTTATTAGTGACAAATGGAGCCAACTGTGTAAATAAGCTTATCAAGTGATGGACTGTCCTGAAACATGATGAACTTTTGAGTACAGTAACGTTGCTGTACTTTCATACCACTAATGCAAGGGATTGCTGGCTAAGGCAGGTAACCTTACTGTAATCTGCAAGAACATTGCACGTAGCTTTTTTTTTTTTGTATCTAACTCACGGGCTTATTCACTATCCAGGAGACAGTAGCAGGCCAGACGAGGAGCCGTGTGAGCAGGACTAGAATTAGGAACCGAGGGCCCAGTCATTGCTGCCCTCTTCAGCTCTGCTGACAAAACTTCTGGTCAGGGCACAGAAGCAGCCACTATTTCCACATGCAGGCCTCTGACAAGGGCATTAGAAGTAGCTTATGTTATGAGCTCTGGCAATAGCGCCTACATTGGTGGCCAGTCATTCCTAAGAATAATTTCTAGTTTGTGGACATTGTAAATTTTTTCATAGTATGTACAGGTGTCCTATTAGTCAAATGCTTTTGTAAACTAAATTTTTAAAAATTATTTATTTTTAGGGGTAGGTTCTTGCTCTGTCTCCCAGGCTGGAGTGCAGTGGCATCATTATATCTCACTGCAGCCTCAAACTCTGGGCTCAAGCAATCCTCCTCAGCCTCCCAAGTAGCTGGAACTACAGGCACATGCCACCACACCCAGCTAATTTTTCTATTTTTTTTTTTTTGTAGAGATAGGATCTTGCTGTGTTGCCCAGGCTGGTCTTTAACTCCCGGCTTCAAGCAGTCCTAGCACCTTGGCCTCCCAAAGTGCTGGGATTACAGGCATGAGCCACTGTGCGCAGCCTGTAAACTAAATTTAGAAAGCAAATGTAAGGAACTAATTTGTTTCTAGAAGTATACCCATTACACTGGGGCACAGCACAGGGTGACCTCCATCTTCGTTCCTTGGCATTGTTTAGGACACGCAATTATGTAAGAAGATGAAGTGAGAATGTAATTAGAAACATGAAACATGAGAAGCAGATACTTTTTTTTTTATTTTTCAGGAAACCCAGGAGGAAAAACTGAGAAACTCTTAAAATAATTTCACATGGGGGCAACTACTAAAAATCAATAGTTTTCTTACACATTAGCAACAAACAGGAAATAGATCCCCCCAAAAAGCCCATTAAATTCCTAAAGATAACGAACTAGAACTTGCCCAAGGAATGTTAGAATAGAATAGAGGTGACTGGAAAGACATGCCATGCCTCTTTCCCTCTGGGAAAACTAGAACATATGCGTATGCAGAAAGCTAATGGTACGTGGCATTCACGTTTGTACCAATCAATGGGATTTCTTTTTGACAACTTGAAAATATAACTGTACAGTTCATATAACAAAATGAACACAAGGCTAAGAAACTTAGGAGTTTTTAAAAAGGGAAAATTTTCCCCAACACTTAGTAAAATATATAAAACTTCTATACCCTAGTGTATTCTGATAGAGAACTAGAATTTGGAATAGCACTAGAGATCAGAAATACCCAAGATACTTAAGAATTTAATGTATGATGGCGCTGGAGGGGGGAACCTCCTCCTACATTTGTGCCTGTACAAAGGTAGCAGATCTCCTGAGTGTCAGCTGAGTCGAGCATCTCTGAAGGGGTGGGGATAGGGGCCCAGAAGTCACAATGAGGAAAGACAGCAGAGGGATCCAAGGTGTGGGTACAAGTTACGGTTCAAGGTTTAAGTCAGGGACAAAATTTAGATGCATGGTTTGGGAGCAGCTTCTAAAGACCCTGGGATGTGCCGGGCTCTCAGGCGCTGAGGAGCAGCGGGCCTCTGCTTGTGCACCAGGCTCCTGCGGAAGTGGACCACACTGACAGCACGTACTGAGTCCCTGCTGTGCTCGAGATGGTTCGAAAACTTCTCCATGCTCTGAGGTAGGTATGAGAGGGTAACTTGCCCGAGGATACACGGCTGGAACTTGGCAGAGCTGGCTTTCATTCCAGGGCCCCAGCTTACAGGCTGTACTGACCCCAAGAGCAGCAAAGATGTTTTGCTAGAGCAGGTGCTTACAGCAAGTGGCAAAGGGAATCCTAGCTCTGAACGTGTCTTTTTTTTTCTTAATTATTGAGATGTAATTTACAGACCATAAAATTCACCCCTTTAAAAGTACACAATTCAATGGTCTTTAGTATATTCACACATTTGTGCAACTGTCGCCACCAATTCTAGAACATTTTTATCTGAGTGCTTTTTCAGGGGCTTGTTTGTTACCCATTCATCTGCTCAAAGCAGCAGAATTTCGCTTTACCAACCATTAGTTCAAGTTCTCATTGTACCTGAAAGCAAGAACATGGGGTTTGAAAATAGTATTATTCTCTGAAGCAGTCACTTCCCCTTCTCCCTTTTCCAATAGGCCCAATTAGGGCGATGTTTATGTAACAGTTAACGTGGGCTTTTTCATGTTGTTCCACACTCACCACGTAAATATGGGATCAAATGCCAAACTCTGGCTCACCAGATGCCCAGCATGAGCCTCCTAGAGCAAAGACATGGATTGGGTGAAAGTGTAATTTAAAACACTCCGAAACTCCTGAACCTTTGCAGACACGGCTTTAACAATGACCATGGAATCAGGTATGGGGTGACTTACACTGTGACTCTACTTGCCCTTGGATTTCTGGGACAGATCACCCATGTTAACCACTAGGGAGGGAGTGTTTCGGTGCCCTCTTTTATCCCCCTAAGGTTCAGGTAAGGGTCCGAGGCAATGAATGGGGGACTCACTACACTGTGGAAAGAAACCGCCTTCTGCCCAGAGCCAGAGAGCCACCTTGCCAAAGGCAGAGGGAGCGGAAAGCTTCAGGTGTCGCACCTGGACAATTCACTCCCCTCCGCCTCCCTTCATGCTCTGCAGTAAATAAGCAAGAACCTCCTGCCGAGCTTTCTGTGCCGCAGTTAAGAAATGCCACCGTTCAACTGGCACCTAGGGATTGTGGGGGGTGGGCGGGAAATGTCTAAAGCTGCCAGCCTTCTGGACATCCAAGAAATGATTATGGCAGGCTTTCCCCATCTCGCTGTATCTCGGGAACTGCGAAGTGCAAGGAATAGCGTCCCAAGGAATCGAAGCTTTGCATAAAGTAACTTCTTTCTAGAATTAGAGCCAGCAGCTCTTTGTTGGCTGTGCTCGTCTTAATCACATTTTCCTAACAGTGTGTGCAGGCTCATCTTTGAAACAGCAGGAAAGTCGTCCACACAGAAGTGATAACTAGGACAGGGCTGTGTCACACACAGTAGACATACGTGAAGCTTGTTGCATTGAATTCCGTCGCCACAGAGGGACCCATGGGTGGTTTTAGGACAAACTGAAGCTCACTAGTCCCACTGGAGGACAGAATAAATCCCATTTGTTCAACGGATCTGGCCTTCTGAAAGGTTTTCAGGGACACACGCTGTGCGGTGACAGCCCTGGTGGCTAGTACAAGGTGGTCAATGCTCACCTACGGTGAAAAATAATCCAGAATGTGGAAGGCAAACGATAACTGTGTGCCCTTTCCAAGCCCCTCTAGATCCCTGTCTTAACAAGGCACCCACGTCAGCCGAGTCTCTGAGGATGGAACTCCACGTGACTTGCTCTATGCCATCTCTTAGGACCTAGTCTCTAGAGCTAGATGTTCACTTGGAGACAGAAAGTGCAAGATGATTTTTGGTCTGTAGAAAAGATAATGCCAAAGGTTATGTCTATTTGTCCCCGTAGGACATTAAAAAACTTTGTCTCTAACTTTGAGCTCTTATTCCAGCATTCTCGTTTCCCACTAAATATGTGTGTGTGCATGTGTGTATACAGACATACATGTGTGTATGATAATCAGCCCTCGTCTCCCTCTTCAAACCAGCTTTGTCATCCTCCTTAATGAGTTAAATACATTTTTGACACGTGCTCATTGTATATTGATATCAGAATCATGTTTTTCACCTTTGGGAAGTTATACTTTGACAGTGAGGAAGCCTTAAATCCTCAGCAAGACTTGGGAAACTTTAAATAGCTATACTAATGGCTTCAAAAATTCACATCAAGGCTGGGCGCAGTGGCTCATGTCTATAATCCAGCTCTTTGGGAGGCAGAGGCAGGAGGATCACTTAAGGCCAGAGGTTCGAGACCAGCCTAAGTGACATAGCAAGGCCCCATCTGTACAAAAATTTTTTTAATTAGCTGGCCACGGTGGCATGCACCTATAGTCCCAGCTACTTGGAAGGTTGAGGCAAGAGGATCACTTGAGCCCATAAGTTTGAGGCTACAGTGAGCTATGATGTTGCCACTGCACTCTAGCCTGGGCAGCAGAGTGAGGCCATTTCACCTTGGCCCCTAAGGGACATGAACCACTCACATTTCATCAGCAAGAACTAGTCACATGGCCTCATTTAGATGCAAGGGATGCTGAGAAGCACAGTCCCTGGCTGGTTTGCTTCTTACCAGAGATACTGCTATACTATGGAGGGGAGAGCACAGGTACTTTGGTGGATAGTTAGTTGTTTCTGCCATGCCATGATTGGCTTAGATCAGGGCCGTCCAGTAGGAATATATAATGTGAGTCACATATGACATTGTCCATGCTCTATAGGGGGCCTAGGGAGGGAGGGGTGGTAAATGTTTTTTATTGTATTATTGTAAAATCTACCATAGGATCCATTATATTCTCTTTCCCTACCAGTCCAAGGGAGACTGGGAATTAGAGTGAAAAGTTAGGAAGAGACTGTGGGGTACTTAACAAACGTGGAGTTGAACAAAGCAAATTCATCAGGTAAATGAAATTTTGGGGTGCTGAATGACTTTTGAATTGGTTTTGGAGTTGTATCAGGACACGAAAACAGACTGCTTATGGAAGAGACATGTGAACAGAATCTGTCAAAGATTTGGGGAAAGAGCTTCTGAAAGGGGGAAGCCCTGAACATTCAAATAAGGGGAGGAACAAACTTAAAATTTTTGCAGTAAAATTAACTTTTAAACCTAAGTCGTTGTTCCTTTTTGCCTTGCATTCATGTAGGTAGTTCCCAGCAAAAACTTTTCAATCTAATGTCTGAGTTGTGAGACATTGTTTTAAAACCACAAATATTGTATGACATTCAGAACCAGGGCCAAGCCGCTACACATACTACATCACAAAAGAGTTCATCGAAAATAATTTATGGGACCAGAGGGCTGGTAGCAGCGACCAAATTTTATTTAGAAATTTGTCCTCCATCTCAGGAGGAAAACAGACATAAAGGCAGTGACTAGAATGATCAAAGAGGAACCTGCAGCATAAGGCTGTCTAAAAACATCTTCGTCCAAACAATATAAATCATTTCTGTCTGCTCTCTGCTATTGACAAAGCCATTAAAAAAGCAAAGGTAAAGAAAGGACAGCAGCCACAAAAAATGCCGATATCCTGGGACGGAAGGCAAGGCAAGGAGCAGGACACAGGGCCCGCTAAGCATTATGCGTCACGTTTCATTAACAGCACTAAGCCACACGACCCAAGTTAAATAGGACAAGAGAAAGCTCACCTGCTTGTGTCAGTCCTGGGATATAAGCGCTAATGGAGGTGCACACAGCACAATACGAACTATAGAACTATAGGCTATACAAAACCTCTGGGGAAAGTCTGGGCAACAGTGTTTTCCAGGGATGAGAAAGCTATTTGTCCTACGACTTCATCATTTTCTTTTTCTCACATCAGCATTTAAAAAAGAAAGCTACACGGAAGGGTGGCAGGAGAACATGGCATGGTAGCTGGTAAGTTTTCCCAGAGGCTGCCTCTCTCTAAAAAACGACAGTGGCAGTAGGCATTTTGTCTAAGTCTGTAACAAAGCCTGAATCGCTCTTTTAAAACAAAATGACAAATTTTTTTCTGGTTTAAGAATTTGAAAACTACCCTGAATTTCACCAAACCTCTGTGTTCATGTTCTGGTTTGCAGGGGGTGCCAGTGACAGAGCAGGCTGGATCAGAATCCCCGGGAGGCCTGCTGAAACGCGGTTTGCTGGCCCCCACTCCCACAGCTTCTGTTTTGGTAGATTTAAGCAGAGGCTTTACTACCTAGCACGTGGTCTCACCCTTGTTCATTTTGTCCTGATACGACACCAGTAAGGGCTCCGAGAGGGTTTATTCCTTCAGTCTGGGTTCCAGACAGAAGAGCCAAAGCTGACTCAATGAATGCGCAATGTAAGTGAGAGTTAAACATTCATTGTTATGAGCCGCTGAGATTTGGGGATTGTTATTGCAGCATAACTTATTCTTACTAATACAGACTCCTCGTATTAGGCATAGTTGGCATTCTGCAGCAGATTTGGCTTCATGTGAAAACCAAAGAAAAGGAAAGAAACGGAAAGGCACATCATATTCCATCTCTCTTAGGCTTGTTCTGTGTACGTGTGCATGTGTGCTATTCAAATAGACACCCAGAGCTGGGTGCAAACTCTTTAACCTCTTTGTCTACACAAGTGGACAGCAAATAGGGCCAAGGGCCATCTACTTGTGCTGTTAACCATGAGTCTGGACAAAGACCACCTTGTTCAAAGATGAGTCAAAAGAAATATACACACACACATACATATATACATACAGATATATATATACACACATATATATGTGTGTGTATATATACACTATATATACATGATATATATATACACACATGAAACATATCTATATTAATATATCACGAAGTACACAAAAACCAACCATGGAAGAGAAAGAAGAACATACTTCTGAAAAGGATTGACTACAGAATCTAAAAGAAAACTTTTATAACCAGTTTAACATCCCTTTGAAATATGATAGGTTTTCTATAAAATTGGAACAGAAATTCACAAGGAAATGAAAGGATGAGATGAAGATCAATAGGGTGATGAGAGAAAGGAAGGAGGAAGGATACAAAGAAACAAAAATCTCAGTAATAAAATTTGAGAGCAGAAATAGTGCTTTGGGAAGCCACATCAGTATCAACGTAGCAAACTTGAGGTCTACTGGAAAAGGATACAGAGATGACAGGGATAAAACAGAGAACTACCACAAATAATTGCTCTTCCTAAAAAGGAGATCAGAGCAAATGGAGCAGAAACAATTCTTGAAGATAGAATGGAAGAAAACCTACCTGAATTGAAGCCATATATATGCAGATAAAAAGGACTCACACCTCTCAGCCAGAAGGAAAAAACCTTTATTCTTACATTGCAAAAATTTCAGTTTGGCCAGAGCATTGGGTACAAGCAAAGAGAGAAGAGAGGAAAGCGTGGACCAGATAATGAAAACCTTATATGCTGTGCGGAAGATTCTTCTCTGCAAAACAGGAAGCAAAGTCATGTATGAAGAGAGGAAAATGATCATTGATATAAGGCTTAAAAGAGTGGCCAGGGTTCATAACAGCAGTTATCGGAAAAAAGAGAGATCACATAAAATGGTCACATAAACTGATTACTAAGAGGTACCAGGCTCTCAACTGTAGGGGGGGTGTCTATAAATCTGTAGTGGCATCATTCTTTTATAGTCGTGTGGCTTTTCCCCTCAAGCAATGTTTGGAAACACAGATGTAGGAATGGAAAATGCAGGTAACTGGAGTGTTTTAAGATGGTGGTTTGATGTTAGGATGTGTCAGAGAGCAAGGCAGGGGGCTCTGCTTACAAGAGTGGTTGAAGTCAAAAAGCCATGGGGTTGAGTTGGGCAAGAGGTTCATGTGATGTGAGATCTCTGTGGTCTTTGAAGAACAAGTATATTGGGACTAAGGGAGAAGTAGTACAGCAAGGGTGAGGATTGTGGGTCCAAATAAATAGGATTTTGAAATTTTAAGATTTTAGAGATGGAGCAATGTAAGGTGAAGAAAGTCTAGATCTTAACCATGAGCCTGGGAATGGGTGGACAAAATAGAGGTAAAGGTCATCTGTGTTGAGGAACTTAAGGAAACATGGCTCAGTCATGGATGTTGGATTCATTGGCATGATGGCAGTAAGTCAGGTGGAGAGGAAAACTAATGCCAGGCAGTCAGGAGGTGACAAGGGAGGTTAAAAGGTGATATTACTAGATGGCATGGACTCTGAAAGAGATATTTTGCAAGGGGAAGAAAGAATATATGTCAAGTGGAAAACTTCAAGAATGAAGAAGACATACTACCTTTGGGGCTGGTGGATGGATTGTGTGTGGGAGGAGAGAAATAAATAGGGTAGACAAAGATGAGGCAGTATTTTGAATTGGATGGTGGACTGATGTTGGTACCATCAACCTATTTGGGAAGTCCAGAGGGGAGGTTTTTTTTTTTTTTTTTTTTCTGGGT
The DNA here is from genome assembly GCA_963574885.1 of Lepilemur ruficaudatus. NCBI lineage: Eukaryota > Metazoa > Chordata > Mammalia > Primates > Lepilemuridae > Lepilemur > Lepilemur ruficaudatus. The sequence goes on from CAUYRT010019714.1 coordinate 38,640, forward strand.
GAAAGCTTCATTTGAGGCCACAGGGGAAGGTTAGAGGTTAGGGGAATGGTTAGAGACCAAGTAGGCAAGGAGAGAGGCCACAGAGGAGCAGGTTCAGGGGAGTTGGGTCTGGAAGGACTTTGAGGACCAAGTCAGGGGTTGGAGGCCGAGGCCCATGTGCTACGCCGCCACCTCTGCCTCCTGGTGCGCCCATCAGCACAAAGCTGGGAGGTCCACGGGACCAAGCTCCTGCCACTGACTGAGGGGTAACCTCCGATTCCTGACCCTCAATCCCCAGAACCCCCGAACTTGGAAAGCCCAAGGAGTTCCTCCCTCCCAGGCAGGGGTGGGGGGTGGGGTGGGGTCGGCAGAGGGCGCAGGCGCTCTAGCTGGACCAGGCGGGCCGGCTGCCGCCCTAGACAGAGAGGCCGAGGTGGGAACGGCCGGCAGAGGGCGCAGGCGCTCTGGCCAGAGCAGCCTGGGCGGGGCATCCTCGCGGAGAGAGTAGAGGACAGGGGACGGCTCGAGAGCCGACTCAGCGCGAGGCCGCGGGCAGTGGGCGGGGCCAGTGTGGGGGCGGGGCGAGGCGGTTCCGGAAGGAACTGGTTCCGGGTCTCGCGGCCCGACACAGGTAGTTGCGTGCCGCTGCCGTTGTTGACTGTTGCCAGGAGAGGGGCGAGGCCCGAGGAGCCGGCGGTGGCGGCGGCGGCGGCGGCGGGGGCGGCGTCGGCGTCGTCGGCGGCGGCGTCGTCGGCGGCGGCGGTGACTTCCCAGCCGGGTGAGCTGCCGGGGGGCGGGGACGGGGCGAGGAGGCCCTGGCCCGCAGGGAGGGCGTGTCTGCTGCCCGGGAGGGGCGGTTCTCGGGGCGGCAGATGGGGCCGCGGGGAGGATGCGGCGGTCCGACTCGAGTTCTCGGGGGACAGCTCCCCTGAGCCTCTCAGGTCCCTCGGCCACCGCCTTCTTTTGGGCGCGGCGGCCTGGCTAGGGCTCCTGGGGGACAGCTCCCCTGCGGCGCTCAGGCCACCGGGCGCGGCGACCCAGGCACCTGCTGCCACGACCCCGATCCTCCGCCGTTGTCGGGGATGCTCCCGTCCCCGCGGTTCCGAGCGTTTGTCACGGGGGCAGGCGGAGGCGGTGTCCGGGGACGGTGCCCTTTTTCCCGAGGCGGCCCTGGACTCGTCGCCTGCGGGACCTGAGCCGAGGAGCCCCCCCGCTTTGTCCTCCTGGTGGGGTGCTCCTGCCGCTTAGCGGCATCTTCCTCTGGTAACGTTGAGAATGAGTAGTGAAAGCTGCTCTTTATCCTGCACTGCAAGGTAAAACTTGTCTTTTGAGAACGTATACTGGAAATTGGCGCATCTCATGTGCCTCTCTAGGATGTATTAGGAAACTGGGCCAGTCACTGTCAGGACTGTCCTGTCGGTAGGTCGCAAGGGGAAGAAATGGGAGAGAAACTTACTCCCCTAAATATTTTCCTACCGAGGTGCTTTTCGAGTTGCCTCTTAGGTAACTGCTTTTCTTTTCTGGAACAAATTGCGAACTACAGGTAGAAATCAGGAAAGTCTCTCAAGCTTCTGGCCAGGCAACCTTTTATAGCATTTTTCTAAATGCGAACAAATTCGAAAGAAAGACTGAATTTTGAAAAGGTTTTTTGCTGTGGATTCATAATGAGTGCCTTATTTTTCAATGGTATTTGAATGGTAATGGTGTGATAATACTTTATTTTTAACGGTCTTTTAAAAAATGGCTACTAAAATTGTCTTTTAAAATAACCGCTGTTTCACAACCTCCCCCAAGAAAACTTTAAAAGTCTTATTAGAAACATTTAGCAAGCCATTTATATACAAAATTTCGAAGACATACAAAATCATAACGAACATACACTGTTTCACCACTCCAAGTAACCGTTGTGAAAATGGTTATACACCTCCAGCCTTTTTCTATGCGGAGATGAATACGTGGATTTTTCTAAAGTGAATTCTCTTTTATAACCACTTTTTTTCTCACTATGTATCATGCTATTATATGGTTGTAATAATTTACTTAGTTGGTTATTCCCAGTTTTCCCTGCTTAAACACATTATTGAATAAATGTAAAGTCTGCGTGTCCATGATTACTTCCTTAGTGTACGTTCCTAGATGATGGAATTGTTGGGCAGAGTATGCACATAAGGGTTTTTTTTAATGTGAATTACTCAGTTTCCCTCTGGAAAGGATATGCTGTTTTGCACTCCTACCAACAATCTGTGAGTGTCCTTACCCACACCCTAGCAAAAGGCAACATTTAAAGGATTTCTGTAGGAACACATTTGGGCTATACTTGTACTCTCCAACCAAGTAAAGGTATCTTTCTCTAGTTATCACTTTTTTTAGTATGCTGATAGCAATTCAGTTTCTTATCTTTTATTGCACCTTTACCAGTTTCGTAAAGAGAGGTTATCTGGGTGAGGCAAAGGCATAGTATAGTGGACAAGAGATTCAAAGTCAGGATGTCCTTGAAATCCAGCATATCTCATTATCATGAACAAGTCACTTAACTTTTCTAAAGTACAGTTTTCTCAACTGTGAACTGGAGATTATGATACATTTTCCTTACCTTTCCTACAGGGTGGTTTTAAGGGTCAAATGAGACATTTCTGAAAAGTATGTTTAGACATACTTTGTCTTGTTGCTATTGCCATCTTATAAAAATTTCAGAGTACAGAAGCATCTTGAAGTTAGTAGATTTTTAAAGTAAATATTTGAATCCAGAAAGCTATTCTATGATACCCTTTGACCCCACACTCTTTTACTCCCTAAATTTGAAGTTTTACACTGCTGCCCTAGATTATATTCAAAATGATATCAGAGTTATAATATTAGGTGAATGAATGAATCTGCACAAATGTTGAAGGAGCAAATATTTAAAGGCACTATATAAAGCTGAGGGGGACAGATATAAAGCTAAATAAAACATAATCCTTGGACTCATGATAAATAAAACATAGTTTTTGTGCCCTACAGGTTACGCTGTCTAGGAAGCTAGAGGGCATACATTTAGACAACAATTTTAGATGTGACACAGATTTCAACTATTCTTGAGCGTGCAAAAACCCAATTCTGCTGACCAAACATCTGAGCAAGTGACCGGGCAATCTCCACAGGGTCATCTTTCTGAAGGTAGGAAGAAAGTATTAGTATTGTAGCCCAAGAACCTAGATTCTAGTTTCAGGGCCTCCCCTTGGGGCATATCAGTTAACCTTTCTGAGATTTGGTTTCTTCACCTATGAAATGGAGGTAATTCCAGCTTCCTCAAGTGCTTCTTGTGAGGATTATATGAGATAATATGTGTACAATACTTAATAAACCAGGAAGTACTGCCATTTATGTGATTATTCTTACCTACTAGAGACTTAGCTTCTCTGGGAAAAAAACTAGATCTCTTCCAACTTTGTATTCCTAGCCCCTAGCAATCACTAGCACTTAGTAATATTTTCTAAATAATAGAATGTGACCACTGATAAAAATTCACTTTGGACTAATGAAGAAAGTAATATGTAAATATGGAATCGTGGGAGAAAATGACTACATTATTTGGAGTTAATATTAAGGAATTAAAGGAAACATGGCACTAATTGGACCCGGACTAATCTCTACTATGATACTCATTCTTCTTTAGATCCCTAATGCCAGGCAAATAGTCCCTCCTTATCAAGAATAAACCTCCTCCCTAGAACCCTAATCACTCTGCGACTACCCAGTTTCTCTCCTCCCCTTTCCAGCCAGACTGTTTGAAAGAGTTGTTAATAATTGGCTTTCTCAGTCTCCTGACCATCCACTTAGTCCTCAAGCCATGTGTTAACCACTTTTCATTCCTTTTATTTAATCTCTGTCCAGCATTTGCCATGAAAGTCTCCCTTTTTGAAACATCCTTTGTTAGTTTCTGAGGTTCTACTTTCCAGGGTTCCCTCATTCCTCACACAAAGTTCCTTCTCAGTCTTTTATTGGTTCCTCTTCTTCCAAAGGTTGATGTTCCTGCAGGCTTGATTTTTCTTGTGCTATACTGTCTATGGAATAATTTATAGACCACTGAGGCTATCTGGTGTTTCAAGGTTTGGTAGAATTCCCTATGAAACCATCTGGGCCTGATGCTTTTTCTTGTGATATTTCCTTTATAACTTTCTCTGTTTTTTTTTTTCTTACGGAAATTGATCTATCTAAGCTTTCTAACTCTAATGGAGTAAATTTTGGTCATCTGTATTTTTCTAGCAGATTATCTCCTTCATCTGGGTTTTCAAATTTATTTGGTAGAGGTCTACAAAGTAATCTTTTATGACTTTAAAAAACTTTCTTCTGTTTCAAGTGTTATTTCTTTCATAGCATTTCTCGTTTTGTATATTCATGCTTTCTTTTTTCTTAATCAAGTTATCTAGTTGTTTATTTTGTTAATTTTTTCAAATACTACAGAATTTTGAATTATTAATTAGATCCATTTTTCTATTTTCTTCCTCATTCTCTCCCTGTATTTTTATATTATTTCCTTCCATGTCCTTTCTTTTGGTTTGATTTGTTGTTTTTAAGGCTTTTTGACCTTGGGAACAAATTCATTTATTTTTATTCTTTCTTTTTTACTGATAAAGATGTTTAGTGTAATGAATTTTCCTCTGATCACTGCTTTAAATGCATCCCATGGAATCTGATGTGTAGTGTTTTCATTGTCATTGTTTCTTTAAAAATCTATAATTTCAGTTATAGAATACCCAGGAGTTGTTTAATGGGAGAGTTTTAAATTTCTAGGTGGAAGGGCCTTTCTGTTTTTTAATTTTTATTAGTAAATTATAGTTTTATTGCATTATAATCAGACAGTATTATTTGTAATATTTCCACTTTATGGAAGTTATTTATGTTTTCTTTGTGACTTAATATATGATTATTTTGATCAATGTGGTATGGGCACTTGAAACTGTATTCTCTATTATCAGGGTATAGAGTTTAATAAATATCCATAAGATTTACTCTATTGATTATATTGTTTAGATCTTCTGTCTTGTTATTTTTGGTTCACCTAATATGTCTCGTACCGAGAGTGGTATGTTAAAGTCTCCTGTTAGTAATGTGTTTCTTTCTTTTTTCCTTTCTTCTTTTTTTTTTTTTTTTGACTTATGTTTTAGAGATGGGGCTTGCTCTGTTGCCCAGGCTGGAATAGAGTGGTATGATCACAGCTCACTGCAGCCCTGAGCTCCTGAGCACAAGCAATCTTCCCACGTCACTCTCTTGAGTAGTTGGGACACTAAAGGCATGCACCATCATGCCTGGCTAATTTTTTTATTTTTTGTAGAGATGATGTCTTGCTATGTTGCCCAGGCTGGTGTCCAACTCCTGGCCTCAAGCAATCCTCCTGCCTTGGCCTCCCAAAGTGCTGGGATTACAGGTGTGAACCACTGTGCCTGGACCTTAGTGTGTTTCTATCTATGCCTCCTTACATCTCTTGTAGTTTTTGTTTCATAAAGATGATTGCTATGTTATATTCATATAAATATGTATATTTATATGTGTTATATCTTTATTGTGGAATGTGGCTTTTAGCATTAAAAAGTGTCTGTCTTCTGTGTCACAGTTAATGCTTTGGGACATGAATTCTCCTTTGCCTGATAGTAGGATTGCCAACCCTACTCTCTTTTTATTTCTATTTGCCTGATATACTTTGTCTAACCTTTTATGTTTAACCTTTTGGAATCACTTTGTTTTAGATGTGTCTTTTATAAAACTTCTTGAGTTTTGTTTTGTGAGCCAAATTGAAACTTTTTATTGTAATAGGTAAGTTAAGCCCATTCATGTTTATTGTTAGGACTGATATATTTGGCCTCAACCCTATCATATTGTATAATTATGTGTATTTTGTTGTATTTGCCATTCCTTTCTCTATGAGAGGTATATATTTTGCTCTTTTTTTTAAAAAAAATTGGAGGTATGTGTGGGTATTTAGGAAGGTTTGTATTTTTGTTCTAATCATTTACCTTTGTACTTACTCTTTTTAAAATGACCTTATGTCTCCATTGCAGGGAGGCAGGGCCGTGAGGAGATTAGCTACTTCTCTCTGCAAAGCCAGGTCCCTTAGATAGGGGTCGCCACAGAGGATAAGAAAATTGATAGGAAATAGGGAGAATAAAAGAATACACAGAGACTGAGGTATAGTTTATAGTTTTATATAAGAAGATGAGATAAAAGCAGGGGTACTCAGGAGTCTGGATCATATCTCCGTAAATCGTCCAGCATTATGGTTAGACTCACATAGGTTTTTATAATCACAGATAACAATTGCTAGTTGCCATAGTAACACATTTACATAATAGGGAATGCAGTTGCTATGGGAAGAGGATTACATAGTAACAGGTAGTGGGTTAGGGTCAAAAGTCCTTTCAAAGGGCTTCTAACAAACTATCTAGGTGAACAGACAGTTACAAAGTCTTTCAAGGACTAATTTCTAAGTTCTAAGAGATAGTTATCAATTAACAGAGGAATAACAGAGAGGTACAGTGGCTCTATATTTCTTAGATCTAGTTATTGTGGACTTAAGACAGACAGTCAGGAGAGAGCAGGAAGCCCATCTCTACAAAACAAGTTGTTTATAACCACAGGGGCGCATCTCTGGGCAAAGGGCACTCATTGTCTCCAGCTCCCATCCTGTGAGCCAGATATTTACCTGTTTTGCCTTTCAAGAAACAGTAAGGCCTCACAGATGAGATAACCAGGAAGCCTCTTGGAAAACATCCCTACCGGAGCTTTGAGAGCCCTCCCAAGGTGGAGGCACCCCTTGATAAGCGAACTAATCAGTTCACATATTCCTTCAGGGCAAAACCCTGCAAACTCCTGTTTCTGTCTTTAATATAGCAATATTGGGCAATGCAATAGAATTATCTTACGAACCACATCTCATTAACTCCTCAATCATCTTTCCCCAACACTCCATCTGCTTATTTATCTTTGTGTGTGTGTGTGTGTGTGTGTGTGTGTGTGTGTGAAACACATTGCATCCATGCAGTCAAAGTAGGATAATGATAGATATCAGTGGGGTTCTGTATCAACTCCCCTCTCTTCCTTACTGAAAAACTGGCAATAACACCTTGTTGCTATGGCCAAGAGCATAATCCATGCTTGGTCTCCTTGCAGCTGGCTTCCTCTTCTCTCTGATCTGCCGATCGCTTTCTTGTTCTGTGGACTCTGACTTAGTGCAGTTCTGTAATGGGAGTGTGGCTTATTTGTTGGAAAGGCTTTCCTGGGAAATTATTATTCGTTGCATTTGTGAATGCTGAATTTACATTTAGTAGGGAATCCCTGTAAGTTGATCTTATTTTTTTGTAACAGCTTTATTGAGATAGAATTAACATGCCAACACAATTCACCCATTTAAAGTGTACAATTCAATGATTTTTAGTATATTCATAGAGTTGTGTAAGTACCAAGGTCTAATTTTAGGACATTTTCTTCATCCCTAAAAGAAACCCCTTGCTCATTAGCCATGACTCCCCATCTCCCTCACCCCTTCCTCCACACAAGCAACCACCAATGTACTTTCTGTTTCTATGGATTTGCCTACTCTGGACATTTCACGTAAATGGGATCATACAATACGTGGTCTTTTGTGACTGACTTCTTTCACTTAGCATACTATTTTCAAAATTCATCCATGTTGTAGCATCCTTCCTTTGACCGTAATCCTTTTTTATGGTCAAATGATACATATTCCTTTGTATGGGTATATTACATTTTGTTAATTCATTCTTCTCTTGATGCACATTTGGGTTGCTTCCACCTGTTGGCTGTTATGAATAATGATCCTGTGAACATTTTTGTACAGGCTCTTGTGTGGACATATGTTTTCATTCATCTTGGGCCTATATCCAGGAGTGGAATAGTTGAGTCATATGGTAACTCCATGTTTAAAATAGTTTTTACTAGGCTATGTTTCAGAGTTGATTGTTCTAGGTTAATTTTTCTGAGTACCTGCTGAACCCTTAAATGTGTAGATTCAGGTATTTCAGGTGTTTTTTTCATTTCTTAAAGGTTTTCTTAAATTATAGTTTTAAATATTAGTTCAGTTCTAGTGTTTGTTTTTTATTCTTCAGGCACTATAATTATACAAATATTATTCCTTCTTTACCTATCTTCTGTTTCCAGTGCTTTCTCTCTGACCCATTCTTTTTCACTCTGGCCCATTGTCTCCATCTCCCTTTCCCTCTCTTTTCCCTGCCCTTTCTCTCTCACCCTCTGTCTCTGTCTTCCAATGTCATTTTAATTTTCTTGGTTGTTTTCTTGCCTTCTTTCAATATCCCTTATTAATTTTTTTTTTTTGAGACAGAGTCTCACTCTGTTGCCTGGGATAGAGTGCTATGGTGTCAGCCTAGCTCACAGCAACCTCAAACTCCTGCGCTCTAATGATCCTCTTGCCTCAGCCTCCCAAGTAGCTGGGACTACAGGCGTGTGCCACCATGCCTGGCTAATTTTTTCAGTTTTTAATGGTCTGGCTAATTTCTTTCTATTTTTGGTAGAGACAGGGTCTTGCTCTTGTTGAGGCTGGTCTCAAACTCCTGACCTCAAGCAATCCTCCTGCCTAAGCCTCCAACAGTGCTAGGATTATAGGCTTGAGCCACCATGCCAGGCCAAAATCACTTCACCTTTCTAAGCCTTGTGCCTGTGAAATGTTAAAGTAAGCACAGGTGCCTCCTAATCCCTTAGTATGAGATTTAGTGAGTTGTCATGTACCTGACACTAATAAATTTTCTATAAATATTGGTTATTATTGACCTTAATTATGGATTCACTCAAATCATTTAATGCATAAACAAATATTTCTTCTATAAAATCTTAAAAAATCATGAACTTGGTCTAACAGGCAGTAAGGGATATCATATTTCAAGCATGTGAATTAATTAATTTAGAGACCGTCCAGGAATAGCAGACGAGGGAAGATGACACTGAGGTTGATGGTGAACAACAGCTTTTTCAGAGGTTTACGGTATACTTGTCCCTCTTCTAAGTCCTTTAAATACGTTAGCTCATTCAATCCTCAGGACAATGTAGATATTTGTGTTTGATTTTAC